>DWQX01001494.1:0-27576 GCA_018245475.1 Pharmacophagus antenor | reverse complement strand
TATATATATATTCATTGTACATGTTAAATATTAATATTATATTTTTAATAATACCTGCAGTTTAACGAGTATTATACACTAATCGTCGTGATTGATAAATATTCAAGAAATAATCATTAAACTCTTATCACTGAACTTATAATACCGCCATCTAACCATCGGCCTAAAAATTTCATGAAATTAACAAACACTACAGTATGTATTATGATTAAACTGTTATATTATACTCGATGCGATATATAGTTTTTTTACATAGTTTTTTTGAATACCATAAAGACTACAAATGGCAGATTGAATCACTATAGACATTTTTTAATATTAATTGTCTGTAAAAGTAGGCACAAATAGAATTTAAGAAATTATAGAAATATCTTCAAACTCACAAGAAGCCAGAGATTACCGATTCTGTAATAGCTTTTTTAAATATAACTTAAGAAATTATTAATTGAATTACATAGTGTCATTATCTTGTAATTTATTTGTTCTGAAGATATGAAGAAAAGTGAATTCAAGTTCTCATTTGTGTTATTTTATATCATTAACATAACACAGTGAAAACATATAAGTAACTGCCAATAGACGATAAAAAAAACAAATAAATAGAAAAAGCACCTGCGGTGTAATATATTCAGGTCGAAATTAAGTCGTTTAACATGAAAAATAAAATATAAATAAAAACATTATTAGTTATTTGTGATCTTTGGAACATGAATATATTAATAAAGCATTTAACACAATAATGTAAAAAACAAACACATTACCTCCTCTTTAATTGATTTGTTTATTAATAATCTTTAGCTTATAATAATAAACATTTTCATTATAAATTATTATTTATAAGTCACGTTCCAGTCTTTATACTTATTTTTATGAGTAATTGAGTTTCACTCTCCGAACTCCGTAAAGTACTCACCAAAGACGTTTCTTAACATTCTTATTTTTTATATGTGGTTTATACAGCTATTTTCTTTCATAACGCAACATTGACGAAAATAATTTAATGCGCTCATTTTCACTAAATATCATTAGTATTATATGTCTATTATATGTATTACATGTCTATTATCAATTTCCAGTAACCGTAACTAAATAAATAAATACAGTAATATTTTCATCATTTTAAAGCAAAACATCTTGTTCCTTTAAAATGATGCTTCCTCTTATCCCGCTTAGTATGGTTGGAGAACTTGTATTTTTCTCCATTCACTTGTATCATCGGTCATGAGCATCGGTACATCCTTTACTTTCATATATTTGACAATAAAATTAAAACGTACTTAAAAATAAACCAATACATAATTTTTGAAGGCTACACTAAGTATGAATTAAGCTAAACATATCCATTAAACGTGCTTGCGCGTCGGTGGGACAGCAACAAAATCTATTCCTTTAAATATCAATTATTGTCTTCCCGACGGCTTGTATCCTTATTCAATTCTTTTTGAGCTTTATTTGTTAAAGTCGAAGGTAACGGCTGAGATAACATTTGAAATTAACATACATAAAAGTTGAATAGTATTGCATAGCGACTAACATAAATAATTAGATTTTCAAATAATATATCTATATTATCATTTATTTTAGAAATATTATAGAAGTGTAAAAAATTGTAAATGAAACAATTGAGTTAATATTTTTGCTTATGTAAAACTCGTTTCTTATGAAATCTATGAGAGAGATCTTGATTAATTTATGTCAAATATATACATAAAATTGTTGCGTTGAACAAACATGTTTAATTTAAATAGAAAAAGCATATACAATTATGCATATGAAGACAATAGACAGTGCACAAAATAAGATGCCTTTTATCAACTCAGCGCATGTAATTAGTTAGTACACTCAGTACTTGATTTAAAAGCTTTATATTTTATAATAAATGCGTCAATATAAGTTTAGATATTGCATTGTTCTTAATGTTCACCTCAAACTGATAATTATGATAAAAATTACAAACCTCTGTTCTCATGTTGCCTCTAACATTCAGCACTTTTAAGTTTGCCGTCATTATAAGAAGAAGACACGTAATCTTGTTAAAATGTAATGTTTCTATTTTAGTTTAACTTAATATTGTTAAAGAAACATTTTAAATATATATAAAATTATGAAAAAATGTTTAAAACATAAACGAACAGTAAATTTTAAAATATCACATCGGACATTTCTACATTGTTTTATATACAAGTACTAGGCGAAATAATTTTTTGTATTAAATATCAGAATTATTCCCCCTTAAGCATGCGTACCAAAATTCGACTTCGATATAGGTCAATCATTCAGTCAAGACTTTCAATTTTATATTTAAGAAATAATATAATTACACTTCGTAGTATTAAATGTTGCAGTAAATATAAATGTGAAATTAAAAAATAATGTTTATGACTACACTAGTCTGTAATGCATTTTAAAAAATATTATTATTCATTGCAATATATTATACCAATACTTCAAGAAACATGACTATGGTAACTATTCTATTACCATACGCTATATCACGTGTATTAAAAATGCACTTTTATACTCACGATGTGCAGTTACTTGCCCTTATAAATACATTTTCCCCTCACGAACAACCGTTACGATCGGACAGCAACTCACAATTGTAAACATAAAAAAATTCCCGTGTCTACAATGCGATAATATAGCACGTGCTATTCGTATCAAAATTTAACTTAACCATATACTTTAATATCATATTGGCAAATATTAAAATAGTCACGGCTGCAAAATAATGCATGTGATACAAAATGTGATATAAAATAATTGGAACATATACATACTAATTCAAATTAAGAACGTAAAATTAACGATCATTCATTTGATATTTTTTTATAACATTGTTAAAATAAAAAAACTTTCTACACTATCGTTTAATCTTTTAACTAAAGCGCAATAATTTGTCAAACAGTGTCCGATAAAACGTTGAGATCGAATGTTATATGTACATTCAAAAGAAAATATATTTTTTTGAGGTTGAAGATGATGGTCAAGAGTAGGTAGAAGATAAAAAAAAATTGGAATGCGGCACTGTAATTGTCAGCGCCATCAATTTTTTTTTCTCAAGCATTACTACATTATAGAAATAAAAAAACAGTTATCGTTGCTTAACAAAATCATTGTCCTAGTAGTGTACATATATGTTATGTTGGAATTTACTAATACAAACGTACAATTTTTTAATTTTAGATAAATTAAATATGGTGTTAATAAACTATTTGTTCACTAAAAAAATAATTTTTCTTTAATCTTTCATTTCCATTCTTGCAATAAATAAAAAAAAATATTCATGTTAGTTTATTATTGCCCTTAGCCTTTTTTGCTTCAAACTGTTCATAACTTAAAGCTCCGAATCTTAAACATGAATATTAAATGTCTCTTAATTTTGGCGCGGTGTGTATTAATTTTTTAATGGACTTGATCGGTAGTGTTTTTAAAATATTTGATTTTTAAAATCAGATCTTTACTAGTTTCTCTTTTAGGAGTATTATTTTTCTTAATGGTGTTTTTAAAGCGATTTAAAATTATTGTTGACGTAATGAAATTAGTGATAATAAAAAAATTCTGAAAATTGTGTTTGCACTATGGACAAGAGATTTTAAGATTATTTATAGAAACAATACATTTTCTGAAAAATATCGAATTTAATAACAGAGTTACTCAGCGTTTTTAATAAGTTATATGTAAAAAGATACTGGTTGATAATGATGATAATGTATTAAATATTATTAGCTATTATTGCTATTACTTATCAATCGATTTATTAAAATTTTACATTACCTTTCGATTTCTGGCACTTTCAAGCTAAAATAAATATATGACAATGTTTTAAAATTTAATTAATTTAAACATCCTTTTTATTTAGAATCACATAAAAGTAACAACGAATTTTAGTCACAAAGTAATAGAATTCCAAATAATTTATGTTCTAAAATACAATGTGGACAGCGTTCTTTAATTTTTATTAACATAAGCAATAACTTTCAAAATATAAAATAATATTCATAAACTTCATCAGGCCTTTTGCAGAACAAGCCTAATTAAAATTATTATTAAATTTGTATAAGTAATTAGAAGAGTGATACAATAATTTATTTTATAATAACTATTGCAAATTCTTAATCAAACTGCAATTGTCTAAATGAACCTTCCACGCCAAATATATCCTCAGCAGTCTTAGGTTTTCCCGGACGTTTTGCTTCATCTGTTCCAAATTTACTCTCCTCATCTAGCCATGGGCCATATTTCAGAATCTTATTTCTTGATATTTCTGAAAAGAGTAGAAACATATCTACGTTAAAGCGAAACGCTTTTATTTGACCTATCTAATTCTAGACTGGGAACAAAAGTAACACGAAGATGTGGTTTTATTACATCACTATTTTTGATTTACTTACCAATAAGTTCTTTAATAGTTCCCGCATTTCCACCATATTCGGCGGGCAGTATCTCCTTCGGTACATACTTGTACAACGACTCAAAATCAGTGTTATGTACATATAACTGAAAAAAAAATACATAAAATTTATTAAAACTGTGTGATTACACTAAGGGCTGTGGCAAATAAAAAAAAAACTAACCCGTTTTTTGTTTTTCTCGTTAAGGAAATTCTTCATGAAATTAAAAATGGTTTCAAACCCAGGAGGCGTATTCAAATAATGCGCACCTTTCATTCGGATCGGTGTAGCTTCCTGCATTAACATCATATCTTAGTAATCATTAATACTTCGTAATAACATGCAAAATTTTATAATATCAATAAAGTTTTAAAATTATTTACAAGTTTTATAAATTAAAAGCTTAACCATATTTATTTGTAAAATATTAAATTTTTTTGAATCTACCAATGAATTTAATTCACAGCAAAGCTTTTTAAACGTTCTTCTATAATTTAACTTTTCCATCTTCAGCATTATCACTATTATACTGTAACACTACGTGCGTACTTAATCATAAAGTATTAAAGTTCAAGTTGAAAACATGTAGTATTTAAACATTCTTAAATGATTACGTGAAAACAAAATAAAATTGATAACCTTTTAGCGAAAACTCCAATAAACATGAATATCCAACAATGCTAATTATATAAAAACTACCTGGAAAGCCACGGTCATTTTCCTCATTAGCACAGGATTCATTTGCGTGAAATGTGCCATAGTTGCTCCTTGCAAATCCATTATGTTTACCCCGCCAGCGATGACAAAATTATCATCTTCCATTAACATTATCTATAATATGTTCAATTAAGATCATAATAATACTTAATTTTAAAAGACTAAAATTATCTCAGTATTTACACCAAGTATCAAGGAACAATAATTCTTATGCTGGCGCAGAAGTTATCATATTTTATTTAGCAATCATTAAAACAATAATTGCAAGACTATGAAACAATGAAATTCGTTTCATTCATATTTTGTTTTTAGTAATATTTTTTTATCTTCAATGGGCTAACACTTGACCACAATTGATACATGATTATGACACTTCAGTGACAATGAGGCTTTATACAGTGAAGCGTGCTCGCCAAAAATACTCTGGCTCTCACATGTATGATTGCCGGAACACAACAATGCTGTTATAGCGGCAGATTGGCATTGAGAGTGATAACTAGCTAAGCAAGTTTGACAAACCCTACCACCATCCAGATTCCACTACTCATGTGGCCCGGAAATCGAATTACTGCGCCACGGAGGCTGTTTTCAATCAAAATTTTTTTTCGGACACAATAAGTTAAGTGGAAAATTTTAATAGTCTAAAAATTATACTAATCCGATTTCTTCAATAGTATTACAAAATTAATTTTAAATATTTTAATCTCACGCAAAGAACATAATTATTGTAATTATTTACATAGAACATTCTATATATAGACGAACTAATTTTAAAATATTTTCTGGTTAATAATGACTAACACGTACATTTTGTATAGCGAAATTGACAGACATCATTTCGTTTATGGAGAACTTGTTAGGGTCATATACACCAGGTCTCATAAGAAGAACCCTGGGACCGGCAGAGTTGATTGGTTTTGGTAAGACAACTGTCACCCTGAAATAAAATAATTTTATTTTTGGCATATACACCGTACATTAAAATTGTTATATTTTTATACATATAAATGATGTTATCGTTATGAAAAGCGTCTTCGTTTTTAGTAACTGCAATCTAATCCATGTAAAATTTGTTAACAATAAAATAATGCATCACTCAAAGAACAGATTCTAATTCACGGACTTTACATTCAATACATTCTTAATAACAGAATTTCAATGCTACTTTCTTTTTTTAACATTTTACATATATTTCTTGCGATAACTTACCCTAGGTCATGAAATTCCATAAACTTCGGATTAGTATATTTTAATGGATTTAACTCAGGAGCTGTTGATTTGAGAAAATAATATAAATCTAGTTTTTGTTTTGTTCGCTCCAAGCTGAATTTGCAGCCACGTAAGAACGTCGCGAGCCATTGGTCGTCTGAAATATTTTCATAACATTAATATGAAATAGGAGACGAGGAAACATATCACCCAGGACAAATGCTTAGGCATAAGAGATATGTATTCTCGTCGTGATGAAAACGTTGGCGAAAAAGGAAGTGTTATACGCAAAAAATCTCAGTTGTGTAACATCCGAAAATTAAATGGTTCGCGAGCGCTACTGAGCTTTTTACCGCAAAAAAAATAATAAAAATATAATAATCAGACTAAACCTTCGCTTCTTAAGGTGCCTCAAGAAGAAAACGATGTATAAAATAGACGTTGCTTCATTATACACTACAGAAATAGATTACGAATTTCATAATACGTAACGACTATTTCTACATATTTATAGTTATTTAGTGATATATTGTTGTATAAACAAATATCACTAAATAAAAATGGTCGTATTCATAGATCTTTTATTCACAATAAAGAAAAAATTTCTATACGTGAACTACTTCCATTTATTTAATTTACTTAAGGACTAAATTTTGCACTACTGTAATTCATTAAAAACATTTGGGTATCGTTAAAAAGGTAAAATAAATAAACTTTATGTCATTAAATAAGCATAAGGTCGTAAATATGCTTTTATTTTACAAGAAAACTTCAAATAACATGATTAAAAATATAATGTGTATACACATTTTATATTTGACCTAATTGTTTCCATAGTGTTGAAATATATATGGAATTATGTAACTATTACTGAGACGCCCTAGTTCTGGTACTATTGTTAATCAAATATAAAACACGTCACTGCTTCTGTTCCCTCTACCAATGTCTATATTTTTTTATCATTAACGAATAAAAATATGAAATAAAATAATTTTATATAATCACGACTTACCTGTTCGTGCACGCAAATGCGGTTGTTTTTCGATCCACTCTTTCAAATGTAACAAACTATCTTCCATTTTCTGAGGATCAGTTTCATTTAGTTCCAATCGCGCCTTTTCAGCTAATTCAGGGGACAAAGGTCGAACCGGCATTTTGATATGACTGTTAAAAAATGTTCAATACTACCATAAAATATATATTAAACGTTTACATTTTCAAGGAAATGATAAATAACTTACCTCAAATTAAAAAAATGAAAACGTGTTGTACTGATACAGACTGGTTCTAATGTACATACATTGATAATAATTAAAGTACACTGTAGATTAATAAATGCTCTTTAGATATGATTACAACTAGAGTGATAATTTTTATAAATTTAGATTAAAAGTTTATGCGAGTTTCTGTTATTTTTTTTAACGATACACTTATTTAATCCCTGTTATCTGCAATTTATTATTACTTTATTAATAAAATATCGACGATAGCTCTAACACAATACACAATTAAATTATTTTAGCAAGTCACTTATTTTGAACATAATTCTAAATCAACACTACTTTTAATCTCACTTGGTTTGAAAAGTAATCAATAATTATTAATTTCAAATATTTTAATTCAAATAGTTTTCATATAAATATGACAGCTAATTTTCCATTCTTCCAAATGTAACTAATCAACATACGACCTTCGAAACGAGCCGTCTGATCCAAACATTGTTTCGGGAGTTTTGGACTTGCCAATTCGTTTTGTTTCATCTACACCGTGCTGTTGATCTTCTTCAAATGCTGGTCATGGCTGTAGCCTTGAACTTTCTTCTTCCAGTAATCTACAAAAATAGTATTTTATAAAATCAATTAATTTTTAATCAATAAACATAAAGATATTCTATTATAATGTACAAGTATGCTCTAACTATTTAGTGTTTTGACGAAATTTAATGTTATGTATTATTTGTAAAAAGCAATACGTGAACCTTCTATTTACATGTAATTCCTCTTAAGGTTCCTACATCTCCTCCATACTCCGCAGGTAAAATAGCTTTAAAATATACTTGTACAACTCTTCGTAGTTCTTATTGTGAACGTATAGCTAAAATAGAATTAAACTCTGATAAAACATCTTCAAAATTTAATATTTTTTATCCGCCTTCGACTTCCTCGGCGGCGCAGTGATTTCCCGGCTTGTCTTGTAACGCATAGGTGTCGGGTTCGATTCCAGGCCCACAGATACAGTAATAATTTTCAAGAGCGTTACAATACTTTATACATATTACAATATTTAAATTCATCCAGACTATTTTATAAACAGAAATTTAGATGGTAGTAGAGTTTTCGAACCGGTGTACTAACTACCACCCTCAATGTCAAGCTGCTGCTATAACAAAATTGCTGTGCTCCGGCAGCCATACATATGAGAGCCAGAAGTATTCTGGGCAAACACGCTTCATCATCTACTGCCTTATTATCACTTAACATCAGATGAAATCGAGGTCAAGTGTTACCCCATACTAATAAAAAAAATTTTTTTCACTTACCTTGGCACGATTTTTTTCGTTTAAAAGACTCTTCATAGTATTGAATATTTGCTCAAATCCTGACGGTGTATTTATACAATGAATTCCTTTCATACGAAAAGGTGTAGCATCCTATAACAATTTTAACTAATGGAGAAGTCAAAAGTTTTTTTTTGTACAATTAAGGCGTATATTAGCAAAATAATAGCCATTAGTGGCTTAGGCTGTCGTATTAGCAATAAATGGGTATTAGATCTATTCGTACTTCACTCGCACGGAACAAACGGCTATCAATTTCTATTTATTTAGTATTCTGTTTTTCATTTTCCTTACCTGTGCTAAAACTATCATTTTCTTCATGGTCATTGAGGTCATTTGCAAATAGTGTGCCAATCTCACGCCATCTTAATCAAGTATCATCAATGTTCCTGCTACTACGGTGTGGTGATCTTCCATTAGTAAAATCTTGAAAGAATGACCGAATAAATACTACATATTCTAGTCTACTGCAGTTACATATACTTTTCTAATACCTTTTGTATGACACCGACTACAGATATTATATCGGTAATGGTATACTTATCGGGATCGTAACTTCCTGGTCTTATTATTATAACACGAGGCGAGGCACGACTTGCAACTTCTGACAATATTAAATATGAACTGCAAATAATTAAAAAGTACTTAAATTCTTGTTCTGTTACATAGGAATGTCTGTTTACCTCTTTCATGTAATGTTTATATAGGTAGTAGACTATCCATTATATTAATATCTTCTATTAATATCAACGGCGATCATTCTTTACCCGGTATCAAAAATCTCAGTGAACGCCGGATCCGAATATTTAATTCTAAAACAATCGAGCGCTATATTTCGTAGTGAGTAGTAGCAATCTATTTTTTCTTTGGTTCTCTCCAAACTATATTTGCATCCACGAAAAAAAGTTATGAGCCATTGATCATCTGCAAGGGATATTTTCTACGTTCTTATTATATTCCTGCGTTAACATTGCATCTTAAAATAAATAGTTTTGCTTATAAAAACACTAACAGATAAAAATTTGTAAGATATAAATAATGTCTTCTGCTACTTATTTCTTCTTTATTATACAAGTGGTAAAATAAAGAAGGAATAATAAGATATAGATAATTGTACCTGATCTAACACGCAAGTGCTTTTGTTTCGCTAACCAGTCTTTAATCTGCTGCAAATCAGCACTAACATTATTCACATTTTTGTTAAGTTCTGTTTGAGCAATCGCTGCTAATTCAGGAGGCAAGGTGCGCACCAACATTTTTCGCTTAGGTATTTATGAAAATTCTGGTAATATTATTTTATAACTTTTTACACTTTATATCAATGAATCATACTATTTACATTTTTAGTCCAGTTTGAAAACTGAAATTACTTGTTTTTATAAATTGAAGCAAATGTAAATGGTCACATGCTAGGCTAGTTACCATGTAGTGAGATACAAATATATCTAAAAACGTATCAGCACTCAAAGATAAAACCGAAATTCGAACTGGTACAATATGTAGTTATTAGAATAATACATCTACTACTTTTTTTATCGGCAAAAGACTGAAATACGACCTCAATTTCATCTAACGTTAACACATTGTTGACCGGTAATTTTACAGAATAAATTATCACGTCATTGGTTATAGTTCTATAATCTCAAATGCAATGTATAGTATTATTTTATTTTTAATTGTATTAAAAAAAATATAAGTGATCCGAGAGCTTGAGAAATACTGATCAATAATCGCACTTTATCATCAGTGGAGAAAACAACGGCGATACGAAACAATATGTCCAGTTAACTCGTGACCGGTCAACACTGTTAAGTGACAATGAGACCGTAAATAGTAAAGCCTGCTCGCCCAGAAAAAGATGCTTTAGGTCTATGAAACCTACAGTATTTTCTATGATACATATGAATGTATGACTACCAAAACACAGCATTGTTGTTATGGCAACGAATTAACATTAGGGACGGTGTCAAACCAGGCGGATTGGAAAACACTATACCACTATCTAAATTTCTGTATGTAAAACAGTCTGGATGAAATTAAACATTTTCATATGAATAAATTATTGCTGTGATAGGCACATTTTCGAAGCATATTTGACCTTATTTTAGGGCACTTTTAGAGGTATTATTTAAATAAGACGATGAAAATGAAAATGAAATTTATTTATATTAATATAGTAATATTAATTGTAACGAAAGGGCGAATAAGTACAACATCATTTCAACATACTACTATGCCCCCGCTTACTGTTATACAAAAAATCTATGAGCAGATATTTTCCTAACCTTTACTAAACTCATGTCAACTCAAAAATCAATTCAGTAAAAAAAAATATATTTAATAAAATCGAATAATATCAAATAAAATAAAAATCGATATATCACGATTAAATTTAATATTACTAATTATATTAATATCGCATTAAAATCTATTTAACAGTGGTTTTACCTACCACTGCAATATTCTACAAACTCATGATTCTGTTTTATATTATTACTTAGTTATTAGTATTTTATAAGTAGTTTATAAGAGATATTTTACGGCAATACTCGAGAATTATTTTTTTATCGGTAATGGACTAACACTTGAACTCGATTTCACCCGATGTTAAGTGACAATGAGACCATAGTTAGTGAAGCGTGCACGCCCAGAATACTTTTGGCTATTACATGTATGACGGAACACAGCAATGCTGTTATAGCGGCAGACAGACATTGAGGGTGGTTACTAGCCTAGCAAGTTAAAAAAATAGTTGCTTTAGTTTTACATTATAAGTTATTATATATTTTATTCTTTTAAATATTGAAAACAAATAAACGTTTTATCTCTCCTTTTATTTGTTCTAGCTTTGTAATCATGATGGCATGTTATTGTCTATTAAATTGATACGATAATCGATTTAAACAAAAATTTATTACATAGAAACATTTTTACGTCAGGTATATTATTGTATAATTTTTATAAATACTGTATTACATTAATCAAGATGTAACTGTCTAAATGAGCCCTCTAGTCCGAACATGTCTTGCGCAGTCTTCGGCTTTCCATGGCGTTTCGACTCGTCAGTACCATAGCGGAAATCTTCTTCTAAAAATTCATTATATTTCTGCACTTTCTTTTTCCAATAATCTGTCAAAGAAAATATTATACTTATACAAAAGACAATCGCCTGTCTAAAACATGCAAAGAATACTCTTGAATTGGACTGAAGTAATGAGAAATAATTTTTGAAAATGCCTATTTCGACGATAAAACAAGATATTTATGTTATTGCTCTTGTTACACATTGCAGCAATTTATTTTAATTTTTAACCATTATATTTTGGATGTATTATACATTGTCTCTGAAACAGTTTTAATGGATACGAACCTATAATTTCCTTTATTGTACCACCATTCCCTCCATACTCAGCGGGCAATATCTCTTTGGGAATATATTTATACATTTCATCATAATTTTTGTTATGCACGTACAACTAAAAACATGAATCCATTTTAAATAAATACTTTTACCACATCGCCAAAATCATTTGATTTAGATACTCACTCTGTTCTGATTCTTCTCGTTCAGTAAACTTTTAATTGCATTAAATACGGTTTCAAATCCTGTAGGAGTGTTTAAATAATGAGTTCCTTTCATACGCAATGGCATTGCATCCTAAAAAATGGACATGATTTAATTCAACGAACATAAGCCCTGAGTCACTTAGTACCTACATGTAAAATATTTTTATTGATTATTATCCTTTCACATCAGGTATCAATCCTGTGATACATAACTACGACAGAACTTAAATATTATCTCTGTGATGTATAAGAGTCATGAAATAATAATATTTTTATACTTTATGCAAAAGGTTTATATGTGTACAAAACAAGATGTTATGAAAGTTAGATTTTGATTGTCTCCGTGGCGTAGAGGTTACCCACTTGCTTTGTAAAGCGGATGACCCGGGATCGATTTCCGGGCTACAGGAATAGTGAAGTCAGAGATGGTGGTAAGGTTTTTCAAATCCTACTGGCTAGCTATCACCCTCAATGTCAATCTGTCGCCGTAACAGCATTGCTGTATTCTAGCAGACATGCGTGTGAGAGTCACACGTATACTGGGCAAAAACGCTTGACTATCTACGGCCTCGTTGTCCCTTAACATCAGGTGAAATCGTAACCAAGTGTAAACCCATAACCGATTAAAACATGCATATTACAAATACTGCTAAAATACTGCAATAATTAGTTATATGATCGCCGAAATGTGAAGTAACTGACCTTGGTGTAAATTCTAAATCGTAAGGACCGATTTGCTCCTCATTTTTTCTAAATTGCTTTTTGTATTGTGTGAATTGATTTACGAAATCAAAAAATATCAATTCATCGTATAAAAAAACAAAACCTGTAGCAGCATACCTGTGATGTAACCACCATTTTTTTCATAGTTGTTGGCGTCATTTGCAAAAAATGGGACATTGTCACACTATCCATATCCAAAATAAATTGGCATCCTGCCACAACAAAATTGTCGTCTTCCATTAGTGAAATCTTAAGTGAAAATATTCTATCCATTAATGTCATTTTATTAAAAAACAAAATTATTTATTTCCATTATTTCCAAAAAACATACCTTGTCTATTATATTACCCACTGATATTACATCGGCCACTGTGTATTTATCCGCGTCATAACTACCGGGTCTTATTATAGTAATACGTGGGGAAGTAGGAGTTGCAACTTTCGGTAACACTATGATTGCCCTGTAAATCCAACCCCGCAATCCAGTAATACTGTATGAAAATATTTATTAATTATACACAATTGTATATTCACCCTAGGTCAAGAATTTCATCGAAAAGCGGTTCATTATGTTTAATCCGATAAAATTCTGGTGCTGTGCCACGAACGGAGTAGAAAAGGTCTAACTTTTCCTTCGTTCTTTCTAAACTAAATTTACAACCACGAAGAAAGGCAATTAACCATTGTTCATCTGCAAAAAAAAAAAAATCTAAAAAACATAACCCTCGTTTATTTCCAATACCAATGTCTTAACCACAAAATTTTTATTTTATTAATTCACTTAAACTGAAACTCTCGCAAATAAAGGAACAAGAGGGAATTATATTCCAAGAATATGAAAAAAATCGAAAAATAAAAATTAACCTATGCGATTCTTGAAGCTTATCATATACTTATTATTATTAACATGTAACTAAAGATCTTTAACAAACTCACCCGTTCTTGCTCGTAAATGTGGTTGTTTCGACAACCAATCCTTAATATGTTGTAAATCTTCACTAACACGATTCGGATCTTCGTTTAATTCCGAAACAGCTTTTTTAGCTAGCTCATTAGATAACGGACGTATAGACATGTTTCACCAGAACTTTTAATAAAAATTAAAAAGAAAATTATACACGTCCTACTGTCGAAGCACCTGTTTGCGCAGTACTTGTACATAGGTAGGAGTACAAACAATAATTTATCGTTGATTAGTTATCTATGAAGTACATGGAAGAATCAATAACTGCAGTAGCGTATTTAATATTTCTTTTAATTTAGAAAAAATTGTATTGAGGTTATACATACCCTTAACACAATTTTTTTAAACATACTTTCAAAAACACAAAACGATTGAATTTTATTATAATTTTTTTAAATATCTAAACTGTTTATCAGAAATAGTACAATTTAGTTATGCAAATGAGAATTATGTTGTAAAATTAATGCTAATATCACTAATAAACTAGTGATTCCACGACATTGAGTTGAAGCTTATTGCTATCTAACAACTAGTCAACTTACAATAAATAATAAATAAAGTAATGTAACTGTATAATATTATTTATACTAAAATAATTTTAAAATAATTTAACAAAGTTTTCTACAACATAGTATTATATCAAGGTTATAATACTAAATACATATCTTTTCTTTATTTATCTAAACGTTCTTTATCCATAAATAATAAGTGATAATTTTTAAAGCCTTATCAGTTAAAAACTGATAATACCATAATACCCATATTGTTATTTCTGTTACTAATAAATTTAGATACTAATGAAACCTTTAACCCACAACAAAAACTAGAGTTACTGTTAATATATACATAGAGTAACAGGCGTTGGATAATTACAGCGCTAATTGTACTTATCAATTTTTAATGATTATTAAAATAAATTTCCTTATTTTCAAATATTAATTTAAATATAATAATAAAATGATATGTAACTATTAAAAATTCAAATAATTTTTACCTGGAAATAATGCTAATGATAAACAGAAATTTCCACCCTAAAAATTAAAATTTGGACTAGATTTTTTTTTGTTTTTATTTTGTTTTATTGTGGTATTTTTATACAGTGTCCCATAAGTCCTTTGAAATTTAAATTTCGAATAAATTTCAAATGGCGCGCTGGAATGGCACGCGGAGTGGTGACGGCAGCACCAACGGTCTTTCAGAATTCAGTCGTCAGTTCGGAGCGTTTCACCGAAGCGGACCGTGCATTTTGTGTGCGTGAGTTTTATCGCAACAATTATTCGGCCACCATTGCACCTTGTAAATTTAGAGAGTATCGCAATTTACGCACGTTTAATTACTGTTCTAGTCTTCAAACGATTAAGAATTGGGTCCAAAAGTTTGAGGAGACTGGCTTTACGTTGGATAAACAACGATCGGGCCGAGGAAGAACATCACGGACGGAAGAAAACATCGACGTAGTACAAGAGTCAGTCTGAAAATCCTACTCGATTCATTCGTAAGCGTTCCAGTGCATTAAATATACCCAGATCGACGTTACAGCGCATTTTAAAGAATGATAAGAAATTTCATCCATACAAAATTCAGTTAATAGAGTAATTAAAAGATACTGATCCTACCACCAAAAGACTTAATTTCTAGAATGAAATGATGAACCGCTTTACTTTGTTTAACAACGTGTTATTTTCTGATGATGGCTCACTTTCACATCAACGGTCATGTCAATAGACAAAATAGTCGCTACTAGTAGCGTAGCGTAAACCCACGTCGCAAACATCAAAGGCTCTTACATAGCCCTAAAGTAACAGTTTAGGCGGCTATGTCAGCGCAGACATCCTAGGCCCATACTTTTTTGAGAACGAACATGGTCATGCGGTTACTTCTACTTCAGAGCATATGTGACAATGACCGAGGATTTTTTACACCAGAGTTATAGAATTTTCCAAGTTTCAATACCCGGACCTGGTTTCAACAAGATGGCGCAACTGCCCGTATCTCTAACACTGCTACGCCCGTCGTCCGTCAACTTTTCCATAACAAAGTGATATCTCGAAGAGGAGATAAAATATCCGGCTAGAAATGTCAAGCATTTCAGAGCGTATTGGCCGTGCAGTGATAAAAATTTTAGTTGTCGTTTACAGGAGTGCCAAGAACGAAATGGAGAACATTTAGATGAAATAATTTTTAATAAATAATCCCCTTTTAATGTTAATTACTAAACAATAAATAAAAATTTCATGTTGTACATAGTTTTTTTTACATATTTTTTTTTAGTTTAAAGGACATGGGGGACACCACTGTAAAACATGTCGAACCCTTCGTAAGGTTTTCATTATAATGAAAAAAGAACCATTGAAATCTAAAAAAATGACCGGAAATTAAAAGTTTTTACTTATAATTTTCCTTTTTTCCAACCTTAGAATTGAAATTAATTTTATGATTTTTATGGGACCAATTTCAACGTAAACTCTTAGAAACAAAAATAAACTCAAAGTAAATTGGTCTTCTAAGAAAAAAATGCAAAAGATCTTTTAATATTCTCGTCAAATAAATGTTAAAGTTGATGAAGTGAATGATAAAAAGAAAAAGAAATTAAAAAGTAAGGTTTTGCAATATTAATTAGTTAACGATCACCTTTTGGCGAAATAATGAATAAATTAATGAAAATAAATTAACAACTTCAAATTTAATAAGATGTTTCTATAAACCTTGTCTAATAAAATAAATATTATATGATGTTTCCTCATGTTGAAAATTAATTCTGCTTATTTCATAATTTAAAATACTAATTAAAGATCTCTATATTGTACAGTTTACATTAATTTTGGTTGACGTATTTTTACTCAGACAAACCCTAATTTTTCCCACCGTATAGTTGTTTTTGGACTACCGCTTGGTATAAAAATCATTAAACCATCTTTCATAATAATACGTCCTAAATTGAATTTGTATTTGATGTGCATTTTTTTTCATTTCTTTGTTATTTGTTTGCATATGTAGAACAAATTAGTTAATAGTGACTAAATTAATATGTTCATCTTTAGTTTTGATTATCATTCATTAAGTGATCACAGCTTAATCGAGAGTCGGGTCAAGTTTGTATGTATTTCTATATAACATTTTCGGATTAATAACAAAATGAAATATAAAGAAAGTTTAATTATAAATAAACATGACTTTTTTATATCACATCTGTGTGAGCCGGAAAGATCAATTCAAAGTGTTAGAACTTGTCATTTTCTATTAAATTGAATAGTTTTCGTTTTTATAACAATTTTTAGGATACTTTCTTCTTGGTTTTCTTTTCAAGGTCGTGGTACTGATATGCGTTAAGGAATGTTTATATTTCTTACTTAAAAAAAACAGAAAGAAATGCTGCCCTAAACGACAAAAAATTAACAAACAATTAGACACATACGCATGCAGAACGACATATCAAACGTTGCTAACGGATCACCAGATCCGTAAGTTTTGATGAAGCTGTAATAGTCGTAAAAAACACTAACTGCGCAAACTTCACCAAACCCAGCAACAGATGGAGCAGCAGTATCAAACGTTGTTCTATCAAAAATGCGGGTCCGTAAATAAGTATCAGTTATTATATATGAACTTTTAAATAAACTAATATTTAGAGTATTGAAGAATGCAATAGTCTGTGCACCAACACCTGCGGTGATTGGGCTCTCACGATATAAAACAGATGTGAGACGAGCGGCGGCGTACTGTCTGCACCGATGCAATCAAAATAAACTAATACTAGCTTGTAAAACCCCCAACGGACTCACCTCGGCTAAATTTAAATTAAATCAAACCATGAGAACAATTAATTCCAACATCTGAAGTCTTTCCAAACCGCAAGGTTTGCGTCATGTTTAAATTTTTCAGTTTACGCGGTGTCGTTAATCAAAACGTATCTCGCCCATCGTTCTTTCTCGGTCGAAGCTTCGGCGTGTTCTGTAATCTGCTGTAACGCAAGCTTTGTTTATTCTGATTCATGGTGAAGCAACGCGCTTATTTCAACGTATTCAATATGTAACGATAAACATTAAATTTTCATTACTTTACTAACAGTAATCAATACATGTACGAAAATAACGAGCAATATATTTTGAAAGCAATACATTTATTTCTCAGATATTTACATCAATTTATTTTAGAATACATTGTAAACCCTGTTTTATTTTTTTATTCTCGTGCATTCTTAACAAAACTTAATTTTTTGAATATTAATATAAATCGCAGGGTTACTCGTGACTAAAATGATCACAGGGAACTAAATATGGCCAGACGACAGACGACATTTAAAAGTATGTTCGCAAAATAATATTAGTCATAACATAAAGCTGAGTTCATTAAAACTCATATTACTGAATTGATTATTTAGTTTTGGTACTCCACGGTGTACTACCTCTTTGATTTATTTTCGAGCATTCACTACACACAAAAAGAACGTGGATACTTTTTAATATTAACAATAATTTGACATCAAATAACCAACAAAAAGAATGTCACACAGTAATAAATAAACTTAAACACTACAGACTTAAAAATACTTAGTAATACAACACTTAAAATCACAAACAATGGATAAGAATCCACATATAGCAAGATAAAACTATCAATAATACTTCCAAGTATTCTAGAAAGCGCTGGAATTGTAATAGGCACTATACAAATTTTTGTGAAATTCTACAATAGCTGTCACCATTTAGTCTGAACTGGGGATTTTGTGAGTAGCTTTCTATCGATAACAAATAAACAATATATTTTGTCTGATAAAGTAGGTTATATTGTAAAGTCACGTTAAATGCAGCACTAGTTTGACAAACTTAATACATATCTACAGATATTAAATAATAAATCTGGCATTCATCCAGTTTTTTTAATATTTCTATACTTCTGGTTTATATATTAAACCGTGCAGAGGCAAAATTAAAATGTATGGAACAAATTTTAATTAAATCATACATAAATTTCATATTTACATTTTTATTACTTTCTATTATATATTTCTACACAAAAACAACCAATTTGACTTCTACACAATAAATTCAATGTAATACATCTTACGTGTGAAGGAACATATAAATGTATTTGTTCTAATAGCACAGTAATAGTAATAGAAATGATTCTTATTAAATAATTATTTGGTACATAATTTTAAAGGAAAATAAAGATTTTTCTAAAAACGTTTCGCTACAATAATGTCCACGCGTATTAATGGTCTGCTGTGAAGTACAGGCAAAAATTAGTCAAAACCTATTTACTATTGCCCTTAAGAACATCAAAAGTTTGAGAAGAGCTTGAGTTCATCGGGGTCAAGAGCGCGCGCCGCTTTCCAGTCGGTCTCTGGATATTCGTCGAAGTTTGAAGTGTCACCTTCGTATGAAACCGTGGGCATTATAGGAGGCTGAAAATTTGCAATAGTTTTATAACATCCGTTAATTAACATAAGCATTAGAAAAGGTACCTGTTATATATGCACTATGATTTACAAAGATAAATTAACTAATAAAGAACATAAATATGTATTATTCATTGAGTTTAATACAAAACATAATAGTCTAATAGGCTTGAAATATAATTTACATGGCTATATATTGGCTTACACGATTTCAAAAGGCCCTTTATATCAGAACAAACTTATGTACTGTTTAAACGCAGAAATAGATTTTACGGTGCCAACACCTGACTGTGACTTGTCGTCAAAACTGACTCATGAACATATGTTAAGATTTACCGTGAAAACCGAGTCCTATTACGGTAAATGTTTATATGTGTTTATTATTTTAAATTCTCATGATATTTATTAAAAAAAGAAAAAAACTTTTAGTAGTTTATCACATTAATATAATATTCCTTACATAATATCTTGCTAGGAGAATTACAACTGAACAACTTTTCTTTAAAGTTTTATTATTTTTGACATATACGGATTTACATCCGGCTATAAAAATTATTGTATATCCATTGGATTATGAACAGAGAATTTTTCTCTTATCATTATTGACAAATAATGAATAAATCACCGCTACTTTTAAACACATTATCTGACCTCTGATTTATTTGTAGTAACCAAAACAAATCTCTCACGAAATAACTACTAATCCTGATTTGTACCTGTCAATTAACAAACTGTAAAGAATCCAGATTCAAGTTACCTGCAATTTCTTCATAAACACGTCGGCCCAGTCCAAATGCTTAAACCACCTGTGCCTCTTAACGTCTTCAGATCCACACTGTAATGAAAACAAAAAGAGCTGTTTGTTTTATATTGTCTAGAAATCGCAAACAGTTCAGCTGTAAAAGTTTTGAAATGAAACTATTTATAAAATAAGAAACACGGTCGATTGTTAGAGCTCTAAACTGAATTATAGTTTAAAGTTGAATGTAAACCTTATGAATATATCGAATTCCTTGAAGAATTAGCTATAATTTTACATGAATAGATAAATTTACAAACGGTCTATTGCATCTCGTTAAGAAAGTTGCTTTTGAAAACTAGATACTAGATGGACTTAGACTATTTTTTAAGTCAATATTATCAAACGAATATTAACGTAAAAGTAAGATTATGTGTGACAAAAGTAGTCAATAAAATATTACATATGCGTAATCTTTGCTCGTAACATTGTTTACATTTGGGTCAATTTCGGAAATACATTTGTGGTATGCATCAACTTTAAAGTTTTTATAGTATCAAATATAACATCGATAATAATCATTCATACACGACTTCATTTTCTATACAGTTTTATTTATATAGTTAATTATAGCGTGTTTAAAATTTAATCTTTCATTTAAACACTTATTCCACATTTGCAAAACAATTAACTTTTATAACTAATGTCTTACTCATTAAATATTTGTGGAATTTTCTTAAATATGGTGGTTAAATATTCCCTTCAGAAAGCTGTCTAAAGTGCATCACCACAATGATAATTTGTTAACCGACCCTTAGTCTTATGCAAACCTTACAATATTCTAACTGAAAGCCATTACTACAAACAGTGACAATTGCTAGGAAGGTTGAACGTTTTGTTAGCCTCCGCGCTTTAAAATTCAAGAACATGTTTTTTCACAGAATTAAATGTCCATACCAAAGGTTTATGTTTACAAATTCAAAAGTAGTTTTAATATTAATACGACTAACCAGCTATGCGGCTATTCAACTTCGTATCCTTGTCGTTATAATCTTATCTATTGGTAATATAGTAAATTATCTGCAGTTGGCATGTATTTGCTCAAAGCAACTATCCAATATAAGTAAATATTGAAGCGTATAGTTGCCTAGAATGAGAGCACGGACTCTGTTATTATTGGCATACGCGACGTTCATTTGCGGTGAGACGTCGTAAATTGTAATGTTTAAAGTTGAACGTTACATTCCCAAACTAGTCGATTGCGTAAATGGTTTTATGCAATTGCTTTGGGTGTAGGTTGATTGATTGTTATTTGAGTAACTACCACCATTCAATTAATTATTGGTGCCGGCTGGACTAATCTTGTTAAAATGGGTTACTGTTTTCATACACTGATTGCGTGCAATTTAGTTATGATTCTCCACAACAATTTTTATTTGAAATTATTGTGTTAATACATCCATATACTTATGAAAACGAAAGAAACATAAATATTAAGGAACCTTTTATGAACTATGTACTATGTCTATTGTAATATTATTATTAAATCAATTTAAAACTTAAAAATTATTTTTATTTCTTTATAATTAATGATTCAGATCTTACTTTGCGAAAATCCATGACTCAATAAAACAAATAAAAATTATTTATATTTCTATATTTAATAAAAATAAAAAAGTATGGTTATTTTTTAATTTTTCTGAAACATATTCAAAAAGCATTCGGCAATTCTAACTCACGTAACTGAAACGACTAAATACTGAGTAGGTGTATATGTAACTAGTGATTAGTTAGTTAGCTACTATTAGTAATTAGTATGTAACCAATTAAACAGTTATCAAAGTATTTTGTATGTCGCTTCTAGAGTAATTGTGCGAAGAAGACTAGCGCATTTAACATATTAGAGCACGCGTGAATGAGAGACCTGTCCTACGACAAGCCCAGTTTTCCGATCAGTCTTGCGTTGGAATATATGATTGAATTAACATCACGCAACGATTCAAATCACGGTACTGAACGTTTTCTCGAAGTATATCTATGTAATACTTGTTTATAGATTTTGCACATATAATTCTGTAAAAATATTACGTCCGAAAACGTTATCGAATGCATCATTTAAAATATAAAATTCACCTAACATGATAAAAATAGTACACCATATTCATTATATAACACTTCTAAACATATTTGTAAAGTACAATATTGTGCTAGTCGCCTTGATGAATAAAATGGGATTGCTCAGTAGCCCATTAATTACACTAGCTATGTCGACCTCCAAAGCGGAACATAATAATCTTTACACAATACTGCTCGGCGGCAGGTACAGCTGCCGCAGTAATACTAGCACCGACACGCACTTTGACAATACCAACCACCAGTAAAATAACATTACATTACATTACTTGTAGCGACTGTACAGACATTATAAAATAAAAAAAAATATATTGAAATTCACAATAGCTATAATTAAAAAAAATCCGTTAATTAAACTGGTAATTGAAGTTAGTGAGTCTAAGTAAAATATATTTTTAACTACTAAAGCATATAATGAATATTGGACTCTAAGTAACTATTGTGCAAATTGCTTTACATGAAATAAGAATATATTTGTAATATATTTTATATATTTAAGTGATATCGTAATTCTAATAGATTTTAGGTTTAGCATTCACGCCAGCTAGTATTAAGGTAATCTTAAATTATCAAATCTGTAAAATACAGATCATATGTTGGACCTAGCGAAGAGCTACTGCGTATTTCCGTCGCGACGTTAGTCAGCCATCGTGGACGGGGACTTTGATGTCGCCGGTTTGTCCAGCTGACTGATGGCTTTCTAAACATCTACGCGACATCGCCATCTCGACAAAAAGCACGGAGAAAACACCCAATGACTAGAAACTACGATCGTTAACAACACATTCTCCTGTGGAAATCTCTCCATACTGTACTTAGAAAAACCGTGCAGAATATACATATATGTTGTTAGTCTTGTTATACATGTACCTCACGACACGGAAAACTTTTTTGAAAGAAAATTCTATACCTTGAACATTGTTTTATGCATTACCTTTAGCAGTTCATATTTTATTTCTTAAATTTAAATTTTAAAAATAAACCATCAACAAAGGATCCGCAAACCAAATGTTCTTATAACTTTATTGACACGTTGTTTTTTTTTTTATATTTGTATAATTTAGAACTATTTTCTTTTACAATTTACAGTACCCACAGTAAAAAAATGTTTTATTGTTTGATATTATTGAGTCCTGTAAATCCAATATGTGATTGATACATAATGTTACTAAATTTAGCAATATTGAAAATAACTTATTTATTAGTCTATTCGTATTCCAATTATCGACATTTCTAACAATAAATTAGAGACTGGGCGGCTATCACAAACGCGTACACTGACTGGTTCGCCGAGTTATATTAAAATATAAATATACCCCAAAACCCACTGTAAAAAATAATGACAAACGCAAAAGCGCTTCAACATGGAAGTTGTCATCGGAAGACCAGAAGTTAAATATGGAATAGCTGGAGAACGGCCAACAAAAGAGGAGAACACGATTATTTTTTCCAAAGACGCAAGAGTGCGAAGTTTGAAAATAATGTTTTTTTTTTTTTCAGAAATTATGCATCGGAAATACTTTAGTTTTCTTTAATTATTAATTGAAGAATAACACTAACCTGTTTTAAATCAACAATTTCTGCTCTCACTGTGCAAAAATATAATAAATCCTTTTGTCAACAGTTACAGGAACAAAAATAAAAATAAGTACTAGAAAAAAATAAAACACACCAGTTCGTTTGATTCAATTTAAAATTTGCTGTCGATGAAAATCACATATATTTTTAAAAAATCAGCTCCAAATTTCCGAAAAAAAAGTTAAAAGTTGTCTTAGCTGCTAGCCAAAAGTAGTTGACTAAATTTATTTTGATTTAAAATCTATACACTCACTTTCATATTACCAAGTCTCTTTGTTCTATCTTGCACTAAAAGCTTCTTAATAAGATCCTTGGCTATAGAGTCAAGGTGTCGAGGCCACTCAACTCTTCCGTTAAGGATTTTCTCATATATACCGAACGGGTTATCATCGTAAAAAGGCGGGTAACCTACTAACATTTCATAAATAAGTACACCTGAAATAGAAAACAAAACACTTTAATAGTAATAACAACTTTTTTTTGTTATAGCGAAGATATACAAACGAGCAAATTCACGTGATGTCAAGTGAATGTCCATGTACAGACGTAATACTTGAGGAGTAAGAGCTACGTTACCGATCTTAGAATAAAGAGTAGGCCCTTGTTAAGGTAAATAAAATATAAAAATTATTCTGTTTTGTGGATATTGAGATGCTAATTTTTCGGTTTTTTATATTTGTTCCCATATGAAGCAAATATTTATTTACCATGTGTACAGAACAATTATTTTGACGGCGATACACTGCAACGTAAATTGTTTAGCAGGTGTAATATGTTATATCCAGCCCAATGGCAGGGACGCAAGTGGTAGTAAACGCGACACGCAAGCCCTCCACCGATAAATCATAAGTTTTATTATTACTGTTTATAAATTTGGCACGCAATGGCGAAACTGCGATGGACAAGATCATAAATCACCGGAACATTAAATAATTGTAATGTAAACATAACACTTGAATGTCCCCGCCGCACCCTTCCCTCGCGCCGTCTCACCACGCGAATCTGTTCTATACCGCTTCCGTGCGCAAACAATTATAATTAAAGCTTTCTAAAAGTAAACTAAACTTTGCTCCTACTGCCACTGTGGCGCAGTTATTTATCGCTTGCCGTTTAACATGGGGCTCTGGGTTCGCTCCGCGATCACATGAGTTATTGTTGAACCCGCCTTGATTGTTACCACTCTCGATGTTAACCTGCCGCTATAACAGCGTTACAGCTGTGGCAATCATCCATGTAAGAGCCAGAGAATTCTAGACGAGTACACTCTTAAAATCCTTGATTACACCTCATTTATTTATTATAAGTAACTTTTGATTTATAATTATTTATGATTTACATCTATTGCACTTTATTTTAATACATAGCTGAATTTATTACTCTGAAATTGTATTCGATTATAATAATAATATATAATTAAAAAACAACCTTTTAATACTACCACCAGAATTAATAAAAATAGTAAAAAATATTAAAAATACTACGAATTACGTCAATGTAAATAGAGATTATTATAGAACAGTGTATGTAATATAATATAAAAAATAAAGAATATTATGAATTGTTTTATGGCTAATAACTCAAACAATAAAAACGATGGTGTAAACAGTTCTCTCCGCCAAAAATCACACCCACAATCAAAACAATACTCCAGTTGGCGTATAGAACGGTAGGATAAAATAAACGCTGTAGAATAAAAAGGCAATTAAAGTGATTTCAAACATCGATTTGTAAACAAAAATCGCGTGACTGGCTCCATCGCCGCTTCGGCATGGAGCAGCAATGAACACATCAAACAAAAATTAACGAACTTTGGTTCCTAAAAATATAGTCATAAAAACTCTTTGAGCTTAAATTGTAGACATTGTTTTCCTTGAATCTAACCATTGTTTACTCGTTATTTGCTTGTGCCATGTGTAATTAAGTATACTTTTTTGTAAACAAAATTTAAGTAAAATTAATTAAGAATACTCTTTTTTAGATTCCGTAAATGTATTATCACATAATTTGTGTGGTAGTATCCTCTAACAATTTAACGTATGAAGTTGCCAAATGACTTAAAAAACTCAAAACCTGTTCGGAGTAATAACAATTTGTCATAATGATATATACCCGTAGATTAATTAAAATATTATTAAATTTTCGCTTTCACTAGTTATCTGTTTCGTGATCAATTTTTATGGAAATGCTATATTCTATCTTAGCTACTTTAAAATTCATCTGAATATAAAATATAATTTATTCACACCATCTTACTAATAAAATAAAAACATTAGCATATTATTGTAATGAATCTTTATATCGTCAATATTATTAAACTAGGTAAAACAAAATAATCTAAAATTTCCAACTATGCTATCATACTGCAGCTTTTAAAGTACATTATATGTAATTTTGTGTAACAAATATCTTTAAGCTCAGTTCATAAAATATTTACTTGAAGGTATATAATTCGATTCTTGAGGCAATACAACTATCCTAAATAGGTGAAGTCGAACATTCTTACTTAAACACAAAAAGTGAACAGTCATTTAACTATACCCATTTTTTATTATTTACTAATTAAAACAAAAGTCGAGATAAGCAAACTTTTTTTTACATTATTAAATGTTACATGACGGATAAAATACCTAAATATTGATAACTCTAACTTCGCGGACGAAGCTATATGAGGATGATGATAAATTAATTGTTTGAAACGAAATTTACCAAGATACCTAGTAATAAGAATCGTAGGAATCATGGTTTGAAGTATATATGTAAGGAACGAATGTTTATTTGTTGCATTAAAAATTATATCACCAATAATTTAAAAGTGTGAAGATTGGTAATTATGTAAAATAACATGTTCCTCCTCGACATCTCTATGTATAATATTTCAGTTTTTCATAAAACCTGTAATTGAATACCACATCAACTGATTGAAATCACGTATTAAGTAGACAAGTAACTAATGCAATGCCTGTATTAACCTAGAGCCCACCAATCCACAGCTTTATTGTGTCCTTTGCTCTGTATAATCTCGGGCGCCAAGTACTCCGGTGTACCGCACAGCGTCCACGTCCGGTCCGTCAACTTCTTCGCGAATCCAAAGTCAGTGATTTTCAGATGACCATCTTTTGCCAGCAACAGATTTTCTGGCTTTAGATCTCGATACACTATGTTTCTTGCATGGAGATACTCGAGAGCCGACACTATCTCTGCTGCATAGAAATTACCTGAAAAAAAATCTTAAATGTAATCCAGTTTTTTTTTTATTTTTGATTCGCGTAACAACAATTAGCCGTAATATTTTATGAATAATTTTTAACGGCCATAATTACGAGAAAGGATATTTTAACTATTATACAACCGAAACCACACAACGCCCTATTAGTGTAGATAAAATTTTAACTCCACTCGTTAAAGAGATACCAGTTATGTACTAATAAAAAGTATGAAGGACTATATCACATTAGGTAAATAATAGAAACCCACGCAAAGAACAATTCCATCTTTGTTCATCAAGGGTAACGGCATATCTACCTCACTCCTTATCTGGTTGATGTTTACATGTATGGACTGCAGAATTCCCACAATAAAGTTCAAATGTACATA
>DWQX01001493.1:0-27579 GCA_018245475.1 Pharmacophagus antenor | reverse complement strand
TCATGTACATCACTCAACATAAACTTCGTCGTTTGCAAAGGTTTAAATATAGGTGCTAATGCATTTCAAAGCCATTTGTGTAAATCAGTTTTTCAAATGTATCGTCTTGATAAAGGAACCCATTATTTTTATCCGAAAGTATATCTAAATGGTCTCTTAGACCGAATGTACAAAGAGGTAATGCTAATTATTTTACACTTAACACCAGCTTGATGCCTTTCTTGTCACGTTAAAAAAAAATACAGTGCCTGAAATTTTAGACGGCATTCGAATATCGGGTGTTACAAAAAAGTCACCTTGGTCAGTTCATTGTGTACACTTGGTATTGTTTTTGAACTTTCAAAATAAACTCCTATCGACTAGTAACCGGAGACTGTGGAATCGTGAGAGATCCAGGGTTGACGCGCTAGCTGCAGAGCGTGACCGATCTGCTGGACTTGGTGCGAAACCGAATAGCATCAATGACCGGAAGACGAACGCGAATCCCATACTAACATTCTGTACAACTTTTTTTGATATAACCGAAATGATTTACAAGATAGTTACACAAATTCCTAATTAAACAACAGTATCAGTTCTCAGCTCCAGAATAACTAATACATATGTGATTCTAAGATTCGTAACATGACGTTGATTTAGCCTGCCATTAGAACCGCTATAAAATGTGTAGGTAATTTTCAAATGTACGAAGCCATTATTTTTTTATAATTACACGTACTAGATTCTAAATAATGCTTAGTTTTATACACCGACGATTTAAAGATTAATAATGCAGTAATCATTGAGTAAACTAGGGATTAGTTTGTACTTAGGATTCTAACTTAGAATTCTCACGATCGATGTAATTTTCGAATGTTATGCTACAGTGACCGACTAATTATTTGTAGCTTGGAAGTATCTTATTTGCATAACACCGACGTAGGTTAATAATACTGCGGTGTCTAACAAAGTCAACCTTATAATGTTGACTGGTTTGTGTACCATTTTATGTATAAAGATAAAGTGGGACAGCAAACGTAACGCTAAACAGATTTTTTGTGGCACCGTATTTTAATATGTCGTACAAATTACTATAGCAACTGGCTCAGTAATGTAATATACATGATTCAAGTAAGGGTCTAATGTCTTTTTATCAATTTTATAACTGTAAGGAATATACATGTAGCTTCGTTGTCTGAATATTTTATGCTATGACGTCACATCAAGAATGCACAAAAATGGTGATACCTGTGCCGGTAGAATATCTTTAAGAAATACTTTTAAATATTTTCAGGCGTTGGATATTTGTTACTACTATTTATCGATGTAAACAGTCGAATATAATTGTTTAACATGCACATTCGAGTAATACATGTCATATCATTTCGTTTTTATAAAAACACTATAGCGGCTTTAAATTCCTTTATAAAAGAATTGGTACTTTACCATTAAAAATTTGTTCGTGAGACAGGATGAGGAGTGAACGGGAGTCGGCGTTCCGAGGCAATCGAAAGCCGCATTCCGCACGCCGTAATTACATTTCCTTCTAAACATCACAATGACACAAAGCAACTTAAATGATATTTCACTCTGATTGTCTACACTGTATTCGTTTTAATAGCGATGTCACGTTTTCAGATATGTAGCCTCAATGACATAGTTGGCCTCATACTTCGAATACATTAAAAATTTTCTCTACTGTATAGTTAATAAGAAATATTTGATATGAATATGTGATCGAAAATAAATGGGTTGTAATCATCGAAGTATGTATTTATTTAAACAAATTCTCACGTTTTCATAAATATATCTGAAATTTTTTTTTGTCCCTTTAATATTAAATAAAAAAAACCGTCTAAAGAAGCGGGAGTGAGACGGATAGGTCTATATATCCGTATCTCCTGTCAAGTTTACAAAATGGATGCAAATTAACTGAGTATAAGATGTGTATCTGGTGCGGGAGCGCGCCGAGACGACGCGCGATTGCCACATGCGACGGCGTACGTGTCACGAAGATAGTAAATGTTAAGTAATGAGGTAACAGTTTTAAATCGTCGACGATTTATTTCTTTTTCGAACATGTGCATCCATTTAATTTTGCACAATATAAAGCAACAACACGTAAATCATGTTATCTCGCATTTGTAGCGGTAATTGTATAATAATTTAATGTAAGTTTACTTGTTATTTGTCATAATAATAGAGATCTGATAGGGCCGACATGTGTAATTTGCGTTCAAGTTGCCTTAAATAATAAAAAAATTATAACGAAATCGGTTAACGGGGAATATGTTATAAATATAGCAGAAATCAGTTTCTGGAAGGAATTTGTCT
The DNA here is from genome assembly GCA_018245475.1 of Pharmacophagus antenor. Classification (NCBI taxonomy): domain Eukaryota; kingdom Metazoa; phylum Arthropoda; class Insecta; order Lepidoptera; family Papilionidae; genus Pharmacophagus; species Pharmacophagus antenor. The sequence continues at coordinate 25,266 of DWQX01001493.1, read as the reverse complement.
CCGGGATGCAATGATTACTGTTTGCTTTGTAACATAGCTCTTTGATTTTTTTATAATTAAGTTGTGGAGTTCGGATGAGCGTAAGGTTTCTATACCTGTATAGCAAATCCTCCTCAATGTCAATCAGCCATAAAAGATTTTGTTATGATTTATGAATGTTCACATAAAGAAATTTAATAGATTGGAATGTATTTTTGGTACATATTAGTTGGACATAAATATAAAATACTAAATTAGTGTCTAATTATCATTTTACAGTAGCTGCAAGAATAGAAATTGCTAATTTTAACTGAGGAAATAACCTGACAATATATGACAAGCCATAAAGACTCAATGTACTTTTTGTCTAGAACATAAATTACGCTTTTATGTCAGAAAGCTAAAGAACACAATAGCTTGACTTGTAAACAAGAGATGCGTTAGAATTCAGCACTCATCAGCGGTCTGGGCATATCGACCTACTTTTCATATATTTTCAAAAGAAGAACGGTAATGGAATGACTACTTTTTATCTCATCGTAAATAATCGTAATTGGCGGTTTAATTTTAGTTTTGAAAGTCAAGAGCGTAGGTAATTGATGATCAAACTTAATGCTTTTACAACCGCTACCGCAACGTCATATGTTGCTATCACATTAAGGACGAATAGTTAATTTTATTATATAATTAAGTACTTACTTAAAATAGCATTATAATGCATAAAATATAGTTATGTTACATATTCATAATTTTAACACGTTTTGTTATTCCTTCTGTAGTTTTATAGTAGACGTTAATAGAAACTTAATCCGAATGCAAGGAATATCTAAAATAAAAGAATGGATGGTCATCATAAGTTAGTTCATAAAAAAAAAGGGTGAAAGGTAATTTTATTCTTTAAAAAAATTCTTTGCAATTTTTAGACATTTATATTATATAAAATAGAATTCCTTTTTGGTGAACGTCACCTATTATGCATAAAATAGTGTTGTGTATTATATACCACGGTGTAGACCTCAAAAGAGACGTCATTAATGTATATTTTAATTTTCGGGTTTTGTCCATATAAGTTTCTATTTCCTTTTATGTTATAGATATTTAATAATACTTAACTAATATAATATTAATAATTAAGATAAGTGTAATTTATTATCTTTTTTCGGCATCGGTTTGAATCGCTTAAAGCACCGTCGGGGGATAAGACTTCACTCTAAAACCGCCTGAACAGCCTTCTTTGTTTTATTAGATGTCCTACAATTTTCTACGGAATGCATTCTTTCTAAATATGTACATATTCATGTATATCACATAGATCCTAAATACTAATAATTTGTAAACCCGCATGTAATTTTAACATAATTCATAAATTGTGTTTCCACAGGTACCTCGTAGGTAGACAAAACAATTGATGTTTGCAATCATTCGTTATTAATATAGATTATTCAAGTGCGATAAGATACGTAACGCAGGACACATGGTTTACGAGATACGCCCTAGGCTTTGTTTGTGTAGGTGTTTAAATATGTCAGCTTCGATGGTGCAACGCCGAGTAAAAATTTCATCTAAGTTACTATCTGGGCCTCTTACACAACTGACTCCACGCTCTCGTTGCCTTCGTGATATTTATGCATTTAACGAACGCTTCATTTGTTCTTATCTTAGAATCATCCGCATGTCATGAATATTTTTTTTCTAAACACTCAGTGTAATGAAATTGTAGAACAAGCTTTGGTTTGTGAAGAAAAAAGTAAATAAGGAGCTAATGTTATGCGGTCTGTTAAGTCCGGTCAACAATATTAATCGATAGGTGTACGAGAAATATCTTCGTGTTATTTTGGTATTCAATACGAGGCTGACACCACCGATGATGCACACAAGTTTCTAAAGATAGTCCAATTGTCTAGTCGTAAGTGTAAATACTTAGATTTACTAGTATTCGAAGTAAGAGTATTTGCTTGCGTCATGAGTATTCCAAATATCCCCGCTGCGGGAACGCGGATCGCTTAGTTTTAAGAATTTATGAAGCACTGTTACTACGATACAACAATGTAATTGTTACACATCTTCCATCGAACTCTCTCCAAACACAGAAATGACAAATTAATAATCTAGAGTGCATAACTCGATGGTCTTACCTTCCTTTAAATTTATATAGATACAATTCAACTTAAATTTTACCTTTTTCTGTTACATTCTTAATATGAATGGTAGTTGTTATAACTATTAGCGCTAAAGCAAATTCTACATATTTTTTTTTATTTCTCGATGATATTAAATTTATTAGTGCAAAGATCATAAATCTCTGTGCATAAAGAAATTGAAACTTTCGGCCGATATGAACACGTACATAGACATTTATGTACGTGTAGTAGCTAATATTTCGCAAATAAAATTACTACTCACTATTGGGTCCAGAGATGTTAAAAACCATGTAAGTATAATCCCAGATTTCTAGATTCCATTCAGCCGTGTTACCGTGGCTTAACTTTATTATTACGTCGTCTTAATCTGTACGTTTACAATATAAGTAGCATTATGGGACACAAACGCGAGTCAAGGTTAGCAATGAAACTTCCACAGTCATGCTCCGTTGGTTATAATCGAAGATCTCGCAAATGATGAGTCGACACTTTCGTACAATTACCGTCGCTGCTGCAGTGTGATGGACGTCGAGGATTACTTTTAAAAAATGCAATAAAAACTAACAAAATTGTGCTTTACCTCTACGATTACTTGCCGTACATTAATGGGTTTCGTGTAATTTTAAATTGGACACGTTGACTGCACAATATCCGTAGATCGTCTGAGATAATTCCAAAGGAAGATTAGTTTACTTTATGATTAAGTTCTATTGTTTCGTTTTATATATATACTGTACTGTGTACTTATTAATCAATTTATATTCTTTTATTTACCATAGGGAATAAATAAATAAAAAAACACAATTACGCTTGATTTATATATACAGGAGTATATATATATTCAACATTTTGACTGATTTCGTACCGCAATGATTAACGCAGAGGTGCCGGATTTGATCCGCGCCACAGGACTAGTAGAGTCTCGATAATACTAAAGTTTTTTGAACGTACGTTACACCTGTAATTATTTACAACATCCTTGTAGTTATGTGAAGCAGAAATAACTCAACATACATATTACAAATTATTCATATCACCTTTACTTTCTTTCTTCGACATTATTAATAAATTTATTCAATGAATAAAAATCCTGACTACGAACATCATTTTCCGTGTGAAATTGAAATTAATTAAGGCATTCACAGTTATTTAATTTACAAGTGTTTTAAATTTACAATTGAAATTAATTAGTAATCTACACATTGAAACTATGAGTACTTGTGTGAGCGAAGTGTAAACGTTTGATGAAAGTATAGGGACAACTATTGTAATTCTTAATTGTAATTAAATTTTCATATAATGTTTCACCAAAATTTGTGTTAAACGTAATATAGAACGAAGTTGATAATGATTAATTTGCAATGCTTTCTCATCTAAATTTCCTATATGGTTTGTATTTTTATATTTTTTACAGAATGTATAATATTAATCCTTAGCCTTCCGTTGGCTTCTCTACGGAGCCTTTATTTATTCTGCAATGCGGTGCTCTGTAAACTCCGCTGTGGAGCCTAATGCTTTTTACGTGATTATTCTTAACACACTATCGGCAGATAAAATCATGAGCTCGTCTCGCACATGTACTGGGCGAAAATCAATGAAGTATGAAAAATGTTAAATTTTTAGAAAACATGTAAATAATATCTTAACAACGAATAGAAGAATTTCAATAAGATTCAGAAAATAGGTACCGCATAGTATTACAAAGACGTAGTGTTTCAATTAATACGTACGCGCCAGTACGCGGAAAAGGAATTTATAACTAGTCTGCCGATAATATATTAAGATGCGACGGTATCGTTGGCGGTTGACAAGTGCAATCTGTAGGTAAAACGTACTGTTTCTGTACTCTTATGAATATATCATTTTTTGATCAATTTTTAGTTGACAGTGATACAAAAACTTTAGGGGCGCTAAGGGTTAATGTTATTTTATTTAGTAGTAATGAACAATCTATTTTTGTATTATGCAGATAGTCGATACCAAATTTAATATATAGCCAAAATGCTGCGGCTGTTTATGGGCGATGGTGGACCACTTTTCATCAAGTGAACCGCTCGCTCGTTAGCCTACTCTCAAAAACTCCTAAAAAAAATCCAATATAGACCAAAAATAGTAACTTTTTTATTTTTTTAACGATACATGCAATTTTTCACCAGTGTTAACATTCGTTGCGATTGCGATGAGCCGATCTGTAACATCTCCCAAGCCGAGTTTGTTGAGAACTCCAAAGACGGCCAATACTCGTTCGATGTGTCCTTCGAAGTTTGAAACTTATTTGCCGAGATTAACTTTGAGGGGACAAATAATAAATCTAAAAGTAAAAATTGGGAATAATAGAAATTGCAATAATGTATGTAATTCAAAAACACCGTTATGTGGGAGCGACAACAAGACTTATCAAAATATCTGCCAATTAAAATTGGCGAAATCGAAACAAACGCACTTATATCCAATTCATTCAGGTCCCTGTCGACTAAACATATCCAGTGCCGTGGCGATTTCTAATAAAAATGCTGTGTGGAATGGCAAGATGAGGATTTCGTATGCGTATTATGACGACAATCATAATATAAATTCCAATGAAATCGGTTTAAGAGTGTGGCCTTTTCACGGATAATAAGCATGTCAGCTTGCTAAGAAATATATAAATTAACACAAAATTTGTTTTTATTGTAAACGATTGAAATTTTCGTGGACTTGACAAAGGTACATTAGTTTGACAGGTTTATGCTGAAAATCTATTTTATTAACCTTTTACTTTTGATTCATTTAAAACATCGTAACTCAAGACATGCACTAGATGAATTGTTATATTATGAATTATTATAGAATCGTGGAATAACGTGGGCCCAATAAATCTAGGTCATGAATATTCTTTTATGTGCCAATTTAATAAGCATTTTACGTACACATTATTACGTGATGGTTGCTCAAAGTGTATACGAGTTTCAGCTTTATTCATTAGTGCACCATTATATTATACTTACTTAATATCTCTTGCGCTATGAATTACACTGCCCGAAGCGTTGGATAAATCAAAAGAAGTATGCGCTAATCTAATATGTACGTCAAGGCCAATATGAACAGACAGACCAAAAGTAAAACATTGACAAATGACACTCCAACGTATCGCAAGCTTGTCATTGAAAAGAAATCAAAACACAAAAATTTTCCACACTTTCTATTAAATACTAGATTTGCAATTACATAAAATAAATGTTAAACGTAGGAATTATATACAAAACAACAATCAACTTAAATGAAAGTTTTATTGTGATAACATTGTCATCAAATTACGCTATCACTGTAAATCATGTATCATAATTCTTGACGTGTAAATGAAAGGGACAGACTTAAATAAGACGAGATATCTGGTTTGACTATAATAAAAACACAATAATTGGCGATTTTAACCTCTTCGCGATTACTGACGAACGAATTTTAATTCGGAAATGAGTAATATGAATAAATTTTTAATGTCTAATAATACCTATTGTTTTAATTTTCATCGTAGGTCAAATAAGGGAAGATGAAGAAATATTACAATGAAATATGTTAAGATTTTTTATTTCTTTATTAATGATAATTAATTGCAAATGCAATAACTAAACTTCCACATATGTAGCCAACGGCTTATAACACTTAACATTAAATGAAAACTGTAAAACTAAATGTGAAATGATCGGCCCTAAAAAATAAAAATAGTTTCTTAATTCGCACAAAATTTTTTTAAGAGAATGCGCAGTATTAAAACATATATATAAAGGATAACCAAATTTCTAATAATTAAAAACAAGATCCAATTTTACCATTCCATGGATTGTTATAATGGAAATAATTTTGTGGGAAATAAAAAATTGTTTAATGTGAGGTTCCTTTTCTATGTGGCCTGTGTTGCTTTAAGTGTGTCAAAGCAACAGCGGACGCATTGGCCGGAAAATATTATATGATAATGTTCAAACTCCTGGGCACATTGCAACCAACATTTTTCGCATCCGAGCAGCCGTATTCGCATGTTATTTCTATCGATTCTGAGGACTATGTTAACGCTTTCTTTAGTACCTACGTGTATTGTTTCATTTTTATGGTCAATTTTGTATTTGGGCTTATTAATTACTTTCGGCCAAACAAAATCCTTTTTTGATATAGAATGACAAGGACCTCTATGAAGAATCTGCAGGTCGCTATCTCCAGCGGCAACTTTGTTCATATCACATATGGTCAAATAAGTTTTCCCATTGGTCGCGCATACTGGATTTTGTAAAGGGCATAATTGTGCAGATTCTTGTGAATATAAAAGAACTAATATTAGGAAATCTGAAAATATAAATGTTGAAAACGGTTTTTTATTTCAAAAATTCGATATAAACGATGAAATAATTTCATATTTACAACACAGTGAAAAAAATATCTTGATCGTTAGATATATATTTTTTTAATTTCAAAATACCGTCATATTCGATAACAAGAGAAAGAAAACTTTGTTATTTCTTCCATTAACACATACAGTTATTCGATAAATTCAATACAAATACACCGAACAGTACTTACATATCATTTCTCAATAAATATTAGCGCAAAAACTTTAATTATGTTAGTAAAACAGTCTAAAAATTATTCTTAATAATATAACATCATTCGTCTTCAATCGTCAACATGAACCGTAACTTTGCAGCGGCGTTAATAAAATTATAATAGATTAATTAATATTTGCGTGTTATCAAGGTCCCTTTAATAGCCAGCTGATTACCGATATGTATAAATTTTACGGAATAACTTTCTTTATTCATGCTTGCAACTGAGACGAATTGCGTCACACCGAAAACGAAAAGGTAATGGCAGTACTAACGAAGGTATCATTTTTTTTATTTCGTCTGAAACTTAAGCTTGGTGCTAATATGGCCACGTCGCGTAAAAAATAATGTGGATATATTGCAATTTCAATTTCCCGTACTATTTTTCGAACATAAAACTTAATGATGAAATCAAAAATTTAATTTATAAGAAAAAACGGGACACCCCCTGCCCGCCTAAGAGTAGATCAACCCGGGATTCTAAAAGCTGACACAAGTTTTTACCTCTTATAGTTATTAAATTACCTTACATAAAAAAAAACATGAATATGAAAATGACATTTAGCATAATTTTCCCTGCCTCCAATATTTACAAAATGGTTTTATGTCTTATTTTTATTTAATATGTCGTTAGTGTCTATAGTGTCCCTAACACTATAGACACTAACGACACTATATAGAGACATTTATAATAAATAGGCGATATTTCACTAGGAAAAGAACCAGCGTTGGATAGTGTGACGGCTTATGTATTTATTTTCTTCTTATTGATTTTATAAAACAAAACAAAACTCATACGAATAAAACCGTTTTTGATAACGCTTGAGATTTTAAAATTTTTGTTTCGATTATTATATTTTAACGAATAACTTTAACATTCCATGAGAACCGACAATTTCCGCATTACAGAAGTTAAAATGAAATCAATTAAATTATTCCCAAAAATCACTTGTCTTATATTAAGGATTTTATAACTTTTTTGCCGAGGTACATTTAAATGTTAACAGAAACACATTTTCAGCTAACTTTATCAAAACAAAAAGTTTTTACTACAATAGTTTCTTAACTTAATATATTATTGCTACTTCCCCGCATAAGTCGTCTTATTGTATAGGGGACTAATCAAATTTCATAAATTATCCACATTTTAGCTTTTTTATTTTATTGGTAACATTTAAATTAGTTTACAATTATAATTAATGACGTTAGAATTTCACTGTAATTATAATTGATATAGAGCCAATTTTCAAATTTCGATTAAAAATTTTAGTAACTGATACAGTTTATTTACTTTGAATTTTTTTTACGAGTACATAGCCAAATACATTTAATTTCATTGAGGACGAAAAACTACAAACTTTAGTTAATTTATATCGTGTTATCTTGTTTCAAATTAATATTGATCCACTTTAACTTTAGTTTTTAATATCCGCCTAAAAATTACCATCCTCTTTGCATTGTGACATAAGGGAAGAATAGCGTTTTTTTTTTTAATCTAACCTCGAAGCGCGTATGTCACGTGCTATGCATATGACACCAAAACATATGCCACGATATTAAGCCTTTTATGTGTATTATAAAAATTGAGTTGATTTATTTACTCGCTTATAGTGAGACCCCGTAACATTTTGAATGATAAAATTTAAAAAATCATTATGACCTTCAACTCTGTTTACTATAAATCATTTTAAACGTTTTAATAAAATAATTCTAGTGTAACAAGTTTACATTAATTATTAACATTAGCTGTTTTACCTTCGTATCTCATTTTTTTTTATTTTTTAAAAACTATTGGTAAGGTAAAAAAAATTAAGATAGAATAACGTGTGTTTTATAAAACGTAATATTTAAAATTTTCTTTGTAACAAACATGCAAAGTATTTATTAGGTTTTCTCAGCTTTTTTATTGTTTTGTAATGATATATATGTGTAATAGGATCATCGTTATGATACAGGATATTATCTTAAAACAATAACAAAAAAAATGACCAATAACGTAATGCCATATTATCTTACGAAAACTATACAGCATAAAGTCACGAAAATAAGGCAAGCGTTAACTTTTGTTTTTGTAATAAGAAACGACTGTTTAAAATGAAAATAAAAAAAAATTGCAGTTAATAATATAATTTATTTTTGATCACGATAATATTATGTCTGTTATAAATTTAAATTGTACAAAAGATCATAATTCCTTGCCAGTGACAATGGACATCCATGGATGTGGAACAGATTAATACGGACTAGTACGCTGTATCATCATACAGATTTTTATTCACATCAGTAAGTAACAAGGGTTAGTTTATTTTTATTATAAAAGATGCAAGTGTTACAATTTAAAGTTTTGCTGCTTAGCAAATATTACTGGCATGTTGGTAATCGATTCAAATAAAATTTGGTAAATTCCAAAATATGTAACAACGGAGAAATATTTTCATAATTTTTCAAGGCATGTAAAAAAATGTTTATTGTTAAAAACAAGCAAATTCGCACGACACACCCTGATCAGAAGGGGCGACAAGGATACATGGATGTACAGATACAAGGCCAGCAGCAAATGGATACGCGAAGTTGTAGATCAGGGGAAGTGGCATCTCTAGAAAGTCCTACATCTAACAGGAGACTGCACAGGCTGTTGAAGAAAAAAATAAAACGGCTGTATTACTCAAAACAAATCTGTCTAAGATTAAGCAAATAACATAATATGACTTTGGAAATGATGTGAAAAATCTCTATACTTATTAATCAATCCGTACATTTTTTAAACCATTTTCTATCCAATTCAATTTGAAATTATTAAATTAAACGATGATGACATTTATGCCGTTTGAAAGTATAAACGTCAATTTAAATAATGGATTCAGTTCATATATTGCGTAATTAAATAATATAATAATTTTAATCGTTCACATATTTACAAGTAGCGGAAATACTTAGTCGATTGTATCAACGTGGGATATTACATTTTAATATTTTTAATAAAATTTTGCAAGGCTGTTGAGGTCAATTATTTAACATTTCTCATTACATAACATTTTAAAGGCCAAGTAAAAAGTAGTTACAATATCGATCCATTGCAAAATGTTCACCGACTGCTTGCAACTTTGCGTTTATACTTTTCAATACTTTACATTCTTTTACATTCGCTACATATATAATCTGTTTTAATAAAGAAAACCCTTTACAAATCCAATTTTCAAAAGAGAAAGAAATTTTATTTATTTAGTTATTTTAAATAATTTTGTTTCATTAACACGTTCTCTGTCAGATCGTTATTTAAATATTTCTTCCTTGAGGTCTTGTTAGACATATATAATAGAATATTCTCATCAATCATTCATCAATCTTTCATTTGGTGATTAACAATTTAGCTAAATTTTAATTTGAAGTAAAGTAGTATGTAATTATTTTAACCTTAAAGTAAATATTTCAGATAACATGTGAACAAAACTCTTTCAATGGTATATTCAGCGTGGGGCATATACGTCTCACGTGACAGGCTACACGTTAAAATTGGTTACGTTTCGGAGAGTGTCTCGTGTAACAATAATTCATGTAAGTGCTTTTCCCAGACGATTCACAACAGTTATCATCTGTGGGCGCTTGCATTCGTGACGGTTGAAAGGGAGCCGAGAGATCTCGTTCGGTCACGATTTAGATTCGATACTCGTAAATGTTAACGAGCATCGCGGGCGCGGTCGAAAGTGAACCAAACGCCATTGTTTAAGCAACAGGTGGTTGTTACAATGGCAATAGGCGCACCTCGGTGGCTCAATAAATACGCCTATTTAAACTCATTACAAAAGAGTTCTATGGTGTAAGATGCGCCCTAATATGGGGAGATGGATATTAGGAAACTAAAACAACAGTAGTAACAATGATATTCTATTATACATCAACAATAACATTATGTTACTTTTTATTAACACTAGATGTACGGGACTCATCATTTTAACGGAACAAAACTTGATAAGAAGCTACGTATACTAATAAGCATTTAACTTTTTTTTACTGCTTTGGCAACATCACTTTATACTTTTTATTACAAGACATGAAAAATAAAAGTACGATGATGCACCAAATTTTAATACACTTAAAAAAACCATGAAAATATATCCGTAAATCTAGTGTTATAGTTTATGGTGCTAAATTGATTTAGTATTATTTATTATTACTGTTTCAAAACAATATTATTAGATTACGCCACGCTAATAGCATCGATTATTAGATAGCTGTTCCGCAGTATGTTGTCCTCGTCACATATTCTTCCTTTTTTAAGCAACTGGCAATATCCATTTTGATTAAGACGTTTTGCTTCTTAAAGTAGTATAGAGGTTTTACCCTTCTAAATACAACTAAGTATGGTTTCAGAATCAATACAATTAATATAAAACGAAATTGTGTAATAAGTATATTAAGCTAAATTCCTTTTTGACGTGAATATATAATTTTCGCATTTGTGTTCTCAACCATGCTGACATTCATCGCGGCTGCATACAAATAATTAAAAACACTATTATGAAAATTATTATAATAATTTATCAAAATATATGTCAAAGACTTGCATTATCACTAAGCGGCGGATAAAAAGTAATAACTAGTAGAAAGTACTCCTTTATCATCCGGCCTTTTAATTAAATTAGCTAATCACTTGACCTAATGATTTGCATGGTCGGTAAGCATAACTCAGGTAACTTAAGGTGTTTTTTGTTTAGTAATATATTCATTAGCGTAATGTATTTCTAACACGATGTAAAATTTCGTTTTTCATAAAGTATACATTAAGTAATTTGACATGAAAACAAACAGAATCGCTGCAAAATTTTACATTTAATCATCAAAAACAAATTATTCATTCCGTTTTTTTAGGCTTAACATTTCCAGATTTTTTTTTATTATAATAATAAGTTATTAGTAATAAGTTAAAATATTATTGGTACAATTTTTAGTTTCTATTATAATAAACTCTTTGATGAGTAATAAATACGTACCATTACGTGCACTTCACTAATAAATTGTCACGCGTGATTGATTGTTAAAAGAAGCTGTACAAATTTTTTACCGCACGTATCACTTCATCGCGAAATCGGTTAAATAACATTTGCATTCACTTATATATTTACTTTAATAGAGCATATTATTTATTACCTTAACAATACGCGTTATAAACATTAAATATTTTAACGGTCTCCTTTTAATGAGAAGAACACGACAAATACGCATTTGGCATACTTATTGCAAAAACGTGGACTGTACTACTATTTAAATTTAAAACTTTGTTGTATAAAATATATTAGTCGTTTTTTTATTAAACGAATAAGGAATAAATAGGAATCTTTATCTGTCAAGGGGAAAAAATTAATACGTTTACTATGTTAAAATATTGTAAATAATGTTGGTAGATATTGTCAAAAATAATCTGAAGATGTGGATTTCGATTATAATCCCAGCTATTGTAACTATGGATGATGTTTTAGTCAGTACTAATTGCAAACAAAAAAGGTAAAATTAAGTGCACTTGTAATGAAATTTTGCCCCTTTCGTAATACACTAAAAATCTACGTTTTATGTATAATTTGAATAACTTTGAATAATGATATAAAATCTTAACCACATAAATAAACATAAATTAAAAAATATATTATTATTAAAACATAAATGTAGTACTAACACTGAGTACTTAATTATAGTTTGTTGTAAAATATCTCGACTTTATGTGCACCATTAAGTTTCACCTACCCATCAGAAGATGCGGCTGAGCTACAGGTAATTTCTAAAAGCTCATTGACTATCGTTTTAACGGACAGCTATTGAATTTTGAAAGCTGTCCTTTACACTTGCCTCTGACATGGTATTTTGAAAAGGCTAGATAGTAATATTTTTTAACATGTATTTTTCGTACAAGTAGAAGTAATATTTATAACTTTTCATTTTTAAATTTTGTTTTTAATAACTTAAATCCGCCATACGTCTTTCATAGGAACCATCGTAATGCCAGAACACCGTTTAACATATTATACCATACGAAATTTATACTACAAAATTCCTAGTCGAACCTCATTATTATGGGAGGTTTCAATTAGCGATAAAAATATGTGTTACTGGCCATGTTCGTCTAAATATGTAATAAAAAAAGAATTAACTTTCTGCCTAGGAGTCAAATATACATTAATTTAAATTTACTTTTAATTAAAAAAAAGTGTAATAAATCAAATAATTTTAAATCACAAATATTAAGGACAGTTAAGTGACTTAGTTGTATCTATCCCTATGTGTCTGCTGAACACATTTTTTTTTGCTTTTATTTCGCTTGAAAAGTATCTTAATTCAGTGATCATCGCTGAAACTTTAAAAATCTGTTAAAACATTTTGATAACTATGACCTTTACATTTGCTTTTTTTACTCAACGATAATTTTTAAGTGTGTTATAAATGTAATGGGCTAGAGTTAAACATGTTACGAGAACATGGATAATATATCGCGGTACACTTTCGATTTTCCTCAACGAGGACCATGCGTGAAACAATCAATTATCGATCAAAAGTTCTACCTTTCGCTTTTTGCTTTTGTAAACACGTTACGTAGGTCTAAATATAGAAGGGTAAGATCTCGATTGTCTAGACAGTGCTTTGACCAGGCCCTAAAACAGTGAGGAAAGTTGAACTGAAAACACGTTTCATTAATTTCCAGTAAAAGCTGAAGTTGATTTCATTTTTGTGCTTGGTCTTTTATTTCTTCAGTTTTTTACGTATAACATTATTTTGTGTAACTTTGTAGATACTGTTGGAAATATATAAAATAAAATTGAATGTTTTTATTAAATTTCAGGTAATATATTTTGATCTACAAAAGAAATGTATATGGTAAGTGATACTAATCTATGTTAATAAATCTGAAAAGTACAATAGTTTAGTAGGTAATCGTAAAGTTTATCAAAATATTTTTAAATCTTATCTCCTAGTCTTAAAATATTTAGAAGCTTTGCTACCCACAAATATTTTTTTTTTAAGTTCAATACTGCAATAAAACTTTAAAAATTTTGAATCGTGCCTGTAATCCAACTTAACCTTACATAAATACGAATAGTGGAATCTACTTGTTTTCGCCATGCTATACACGATAAAAAATTTAAATTTTAGAAACATCAACAGATATCATTTGCAAGAGATACATATAAGTAAATATTTATGTGACCATAATAATAATCACTCTGCAACATCAAACTCACAAATAGGTGTTGTAATGCGTGTGTCATAACATCTATGTGTAAAATTCGATTACTGAATCAAATGCGATTTGTACTTTACTATTATAAATAGTACTGTCAGACGATATCTTCGATAGTTCGAAGATAATATATGACAGCAAAGCCATTAAATGTCACTGCGTTAATAATATTTGATACTAATGATGCTTGCTTTTGGCGGTGTCTTAATTAACGTTCTATTTATAACAGTAAGTTGTAATTCTTAAACGAAGATGTTAAAAAACATTGTAAAATATCTTCTAACGATTACAGTGTAATAGGTAAAAATAATAGTTAAAATACATTAAAACGTTGTGCTCTAAGACGGAAAATGTGATCCACTCGCGCCTTCTCGAAGTGCACTCTTTAATTTAATGAAATATCATAGAAAGGTGCTTTCACCGCATCCACTTCGCAATCAGTGAAATTGAAAACAAATAATTTTATTTGAAAGCGATGACAGACAGCGACCGATTCAAATGATGTACGAAATTTTATAATTTATATAGAACCACTTCACACAGACGATGTTTAATTGCATCGTCTATTCAACTATTAAATAGTTAACAACAGTTTTCGTGATATCCACTTCAATGACGACCTAAATTCGGTGTAACATTTCGAGTCATCTTACATGCAGTTACATAATGACAATCTGACTTCTCTGTAAACACTTTAATCCATTATTACATTGGACGGAGGTCGCGTAATGAAAAAAAAACAAGTTCACTTTACTAGCGTGCAAGAGCGAATAAGACGTAATTAAGAGTTCCGCCGGAATTGACTGTTTAAGAAGAATATTTTCCTGTTACTTAGAATAACTTAAAATATATTAGGGTGTTACAATATACACTCTATTTATAAAATACGAAGGAAATTTATTTGATTTTTTTATTTATTTTGCATTATTTATGCACAAAAAGGCGGACATAATGGCAAGAAGCATTCTTTTCTAGTCAACTTTCGGAGTCGTAAAGGAAAATGGAGGGAATGCAAGACAAACAGAATATAAAATACTTATACAATTGCACGAACATTAAAATTAATAAGCTAAATTACTATAAATATAAAAAATAATAATTACATAAAAGAGTAAAGGTGAAAATTAAGAGAAAGGTTCTGATATAGATCCGAAATTTGAGAACATTTTAAAATTAATTAACAGGAAATTAAAAACGTGTAATTTCTCTTAAAATACGCATTTTTTATAGGATAATCACTTAAGAGAGAATAATAAATATTATTTCGTTAAAAAGTATTCCTAGAATTTTAGACATATTTATGTTAAAAGATATATGGAAGCAACAAACCTACAAATTATTATTGCTATATTATGTAATTACATGAATTTATACACAAATATATGTGTTCCAAGTAAAATTTTTAGTAATAAAATGTAATAACAAAAAAATATATATAAGTACATTTTCTCAACTCAAAACTACTTTAAATGTAAATAATCCTTAAGCTGTTAAGCACGTTGGCCATTATCGATGGAGCCTACACAAATGTAAAATAGCGAAAATAACCTTGAAAACGTTCCACTTTATCCAACTGGGACAAAAACATACGAGACATGATACTATTCATGTACAGAGTTTAGTATTCCTCACGTACTTACGGACTTGGAAAGATTCTGTTGGGGAAAGTTGAGGCACTCGGTGTATTAGACTCCTTTTCCTCATTTACATAGATAAAAGTACGAGTTACAGTAATAACTGTTATTATTTTTTAATTATCTCTTTCATTGAACCTATAAATTTTTAAATATTTTAATTTTCCATTTAAAACATACGAGTTTTAAATTAATTAATTTTAAATTAATTTATAGAACTACTTAGGGATGAACATTATAAGATTAATAAAATTAAAATTTTCTACGTATAGATTGTATGGTATCCTCTTAGAAGAGTTAAATTGGACAGAGATTTTCGTATAATAGCATCAGGTTACAAAACAAAATCCCTTTTCATAATTTCTTGTATTCCACAAGATTCCCGTCTCGGGCATATATTATTTAAGTTTCTTGAAAAATTTTTACCCGTTTACTCGAAAAAAAAAATACCGATATGTTATTTTTACTAATAATATTGCTGTTGTACCCAATAAATGTATGTAGTTACAAAAAACTATTAATTTATCTATTAATTTAATATTGAGGTAAACGTACATGCATTATTTTTTCTTAACTTAATTTAGAAAGCATCCAGTATGCTTGTTTTAATTATATAGATAGTACAGTCTTTACACAACTTAAAGATTTTATTTCATGGTACCTTAGTACGAAGCCAATTAGAGTATTTAACTGCGATTATCTATAATTTTTAGATGATTAGATACTCCATAGGCACTGTTATATAAAACTCGAGCATTGGAATGATTTTAAATCGATTTACAATGATTTAATAAAGAGACGTTCGTGACGGTCGGCAATCTCAATACTCGGATTTCCAACTCGTAAATACTAGGCGTGGGCATAGACAACCGCAGCGCTCTGTTGTCATAAAACACTATAATGATTCAATATCGTTTTGATTTATGTTCAAAAGTTGCTGTCGTAAAATTTATAAGTTATAAAAGTCAGCAATGCTAATTGCTAGACACGTACTTTGTTTCATGCTTATTACGTCTCTATTAAAATTTGAATTTGGAGAAAATAAAAATTGGCACCACTTTTAGGCAACTTCAAATAGGTTAATAATCGCTCAAATTTCATTCAGTTTACTACTATTTACCCAAAATTATAGAATTTTTATTAAAAGATTTGCTCCAAGCTTTACATAGGATATCCAGTTAAAGACAAATATAGTTTTATAACATAATTAAGATTGACATTTTTCGTACGTGAATTAGGAATGAAGTTTATTTTAGTAACATTTAATTAAGGACAAGACGTATCATGAGAACAAAGTAACTTTATTTCTATTATCAATCATTTCATATGTAATTTTTAACGATACTGTAGTTTTTATTTCACTTCGCTACACTCAAAAAATCTAAAAAAATTTAAGCAATTACGGTACAAGAAAATGAAATATCATTTTTATAGTATAACTACATTTTAATTGGTTTCCTACGCATCATAAATTTATTTTCCTTTCTCTCCTATATATCTTTAAAACAAGTATCCTTTATTACTTCAAATTCTTTAGGAAATAAAGATGTTATAAAAGAAGGAAATGGAAATGAGATAATCTTTATTCTATTTGCGTGTCATCTACCCACAAACATTATGAAGATCGCATTACTAAATCATTTTCCTTTCACGCAACGTAACGAGAAACAACCGCACAAATTATTCACCATTAGATTGCGAGTGGATTTATCGCGGCGTGTTTATAGAGGCATATATACGGAAAGAACTGGGAAAACCTTTTGTGGACATAGATCAGGCCTGCGGACAGTTTCCACTGATTAATTTTAATCAAGCTACCATAGTAGGAATCGAGTTAATAAGAATAGTTGTTCTCAGACAGCAGCTATAAATACACTCCTTCTGAAGTGGTTAAATGGCATTTTAACCCCACATGCTTACTGTTTACATTCTCTATTTCAAATAAAGATTTTTGAATTCCTGGTCGGTCTTTGATATAAATTATTGACTCACAATTTATACGGCACAATACAATATATTTTTTTAAACAAAAACTGTTATATAGTTTGTAAATATTTCTCTCAACGTTTATAAAAGTCAAAATTTTTTTGTCTCTTGCTACACTTCTAAATGTATTATTACTAATTTACGTAAAGCAGGTACCGTTCGCCTGGCGTGGGACCAAAAATGCAAATCTAGTATAAACTTATTAATTAATTCGCCATTTAAATTAAATCGTCAAGACAAAGGTCACTATTAATAAACAAACAAAATAATGCAATTTTATATATAGTAGAACTTGCTTGGTAACTCCACTAATTTATTTAATTATAGAAATGTAATGCATATTATAATGAGTTAAGAATCAATAAAGGATTGTTATCTCAAAGAAAATTTTAATGAAAGTCGTTAGTTGTGGTTACATTAAATCGGTAGCGAATATCATTAGCTATCACTAACCTTCAAGGAAGTGTTGACGGTTTTCTAACAGATAACTGGATTTACATTTCGTTACGCGCTCGCTATCCAGTGTAAAGGAAGTTTAAGTTAGCGTTGGCGGTTTATGCATTTACTGTGACACCAATAAGTACTATTACCTAACTATTTCCATGTTAATATTAACTGCCTCTGTGGCGCAGCGGTTTACCGCTTGCCCGGAGTCGAATCCGGGACAAAAGTTTAAGGGAACTCTAGCCTAGCTAGCAACCACCATACTCATTGTCATATTGGTTTCTGGGCGTACACTCTTTACCATCTACAGCCTCATTCTTATTTAACATTGTGTGAAAATACGATTTATATCTATACTTCTTATTATTACCTCACTCCAGTTCACTAGTAGACATGGGCCGATCTGCATCTGTATTACAAATATTAAAATACATAAATATAAGAGAGATTTATAGATTATTGTTATGTAATCGCAATTACAAATAGGAAGCGAATCACGTGCATAAAAATAATAAAGAAATGCAGAATAGAAAGCAAGTCTCACTTGTTACAAGCCATGAACAGATCCAGTGTTCTAATCTACTTCTATATGGATATTAAAATATTTTTAATACATTTACCAACAAACTTGTGATACAAGTATTGTTTATATAAGTTTTAACATATACTTATGTCCATAATTGCCACTTAACAGAATCCTTACAGTTACCATTTTCAGAACAGATAAATAAATTAATAATGTACTTTTTGTGTTTTAAATCATATTTTCCACTATCAACAATTTTAATAAATATGTTATGAAAGTTATCAAATATGGTTACAGAATTAAAAATATAATATATTTATAAATTCATTCATGTTAAGTAGTTTATACATATGCATTTTAAATGGCAATAAAATAAAATAACAAAAGCATAAACCTTTTAAGAAAGGTTTAGCTACAAGGTTTGTTACGTAAAAAAATTAAATGCTAAAGTGTGTTGCCATATTTATATATTTAACTTGCCTACGTTGGCTTGGTAGTCTTATTATGTTCGTAATTGTATATTGAGGCTATTTACATGTAAAGTTCAGGTCACCTCTATCTGCTACAAGTGAAAACTGCATTTGGATAGTTCTTTTGCTATATTTTTTTCTTGGGAAATATTTGTAGTATCTGCGGGGATATAACTTTTTTTATTTAATTTGCACTATGTTTAACAAAATAATCTTCTAGATTGACCAAAAATAAAACAATGATAACTTAACTAAATTACTAGATAAGGTTTTGTGGTTAATAAAATATTATACAATAAACCATGTTATGGTTTTTGTAAAGTATTTTCCTAATCTTTTTCATTCTCAGTATAATCCTCTTATAATTTAAGTTATTCAATACATGGAATTATTTACGAAGCAATAGCCGTTTTTGGTGCTCTTGGACTTTTTAAGGTTTCTTTCAAAGTACATTACAATTACTCTAGTTAAATTTGTTATTTAACTAGAGTTAACTAATTCGTTTTTAATATGTCTATGACAATATTATTCACGATTTGTGTTATGAAAATCTTTGTTTAATGACATTTAGTAAAAGCCTTTCTACAATAAACAGAACTAAACAAACAATAAGTTCGTTTTTATAGACTTAATTGTCATAGATAACTGGAAAGAGAAAATATTTTTTTATAAATACATTTAGTAAATGAACACTGATTTAACCTATGTATAGCACAAAGAGTGTAGTAAATAGCTGTACATAAGCGTGTGCTTACCAAACTTATTACATACGAACCATTAAAATAAGGACAACGTTACTGGAAGATATATCAAAACTATTATTATAGCCGCGTACTTCCGACAACGGTTTATCGAAATTCGATATGGGCAATGAAACCGGGGTAATTGCGTAAGTAGCAGTATGCAAGTGCAAAAAGAATCCACTCAATCTCGCCCGTGAAATTACAGAGAGCGTTAACTTGACAGGCACTTTGTAAGTACCCACTTGTAAAGAGCGCAATTAAATCTTAATTTACGTAAACACGATATAATCGATCCATTTTATTACCAAAAAGCGGTCCTTGATTTGAAGTGTCGGGTGATTTATAAGTTTGAATCGGAATTTAAAAATGTTAATTACGATTTGCATTAGGCTTACTTACTTTTTTAAATTAAATTAAGCGTATTTCGAAACCTAATTGTTTTTTACGATACTACAAATCTAATCATGTCACATATTATTAACAGTGTCCAATACTACATTAATGTTTCTACTTTTATATCTATTTTTAAATTACGCAAATAGATAAAAATTATTAACTGTATAATATTGCTGCCCTTCATTATTTTACTGAGGTTGTTAAGCTACTTATACTACGGCAAGTAAGTGAAGAGAAGATCTAAATTTTATATATATTTATTTATTAAGTACACTACAAAAAGCATCATATCAAACACAAGCTAATATAGCACAAATTATAATATTAAAATTAATAAAAATGTTAAATAATAACTGTTCTGTCATACACAACGTTCACATTGGTATTTAAGAAGTTGCTGTTAAAATATAAGCTATTTAAAATTCAATCGTTATTCAAAAACTGAGAAGTGAGAAAAATAACATAAATATTGTCAATACGAACAATTTTACATGTGCGACTCTGGTGTTTTAATTACAGGTTTTAAATGATGTTGATATCATATTTTTAATATCTAAAGACTTATTCCATTTGCATACTGCGTTGTATGTCCGACACAACAATATTTAAATGTATGAAAAAGATTTAATAATCAAATAACCTTTAATTCGTCCTTACCGCGTTCCTTGTTTACGATTGCGTTTTACTCATTACGTAACCGATAAGAACAAGTTACGATACTTCAGAAACAGTTTGAGGTAAAACCTTTTTTTATGAAAAGGAAAAGTCAATGCAGTCATTATAAGACACGGCATGCACAGTATATATTGTATGTTACGAAACTAAAGTGACATCTTATCCAACAAAAAAAGCTATCGGAATTCTTAGAACACAAAAAATTAATGGCAGTACAACATGCTTTATCACAATAATAAAAGAAAATACGGAAATAACTTTGTTTCCGTAATTTTGTTCATTGATATAAAGAGTATTTTTTTGTATTCTTTTTTTCATTAAAAACTTAAAACCCAGTTTTATAAAACTTTACAAATTAAACTATTTCTTACTCAATTAAAATTATAATACAAATTAAATTGTTGCGGCTACAATCCGTTTTAAAACCTTCACCTTCTTTCTGACAGAAAAAGTTAAAACAACGTTGCGAAGTGATAGACGAAACGGAAATTTAATATTTTAAATTTGCATAATTTAAAAGAAACTGAACCATTGTCAAAAAGGTGCGGTTTCTGCAATAAAATGTTGAAACAAGAACTTATAACCAACTGATAAATACCATTGAAAGTATATTTATTAAATGTGACTGCAGAACTTGTACAGAAAGAAGTTTAACCGTACAATTCAACAAATACTACATTCCTATGACATATTGGGTTCGTAAGCCCTTTTATACAATGCCAGTGGCGCACAGCGTTGCTTATTGCATTTTTTGTGGCTTAGTCAACAGAGATTATGGATATAAGGTTTATATTTTTTTGTGTTCTTCAGGCTGCAGGCGCACCTTAAGAAAGTAACCAATACTCGAATGTGCAGTTTAGCGGTAAAAATGCGGTATCATCGTTAATATGGTAATAATATTATATTTATTATCATAATAAAAACATAAAGATTAAGATAATAATAGCTATTATTTATGTGTGATTTTCTTTTATGGTAACCGGATTTTAGTTATTATAGAAGAAATTAAACATAAAGGACCTCATTAAATAATAGCAAAATTATAAAAGAAATATTTGTTTTAATCTTCAAGTACTGGTAGGTTATCTTTGTGGTAAGCCGTCAAGGTAAAATACAAGGAAACGCTTTCAAACAATATTATGTAAAATATTATTTTGTCTTTGGAGCGTTTTCAGTGTATACCAATTTTTTTAGTATTGAGAGGGAAATATTAAAAGAAAATATCCTGCCTCTACTATAAGGCGTAACATTAAAGTCTGATAATTTTCACCCATTAGAATCGACTTGATGGTCGTGCAGCTTATATACCACTGGGATATATGAATAAGGATTACGTTTCAAAGTGACGGCGAATCATGAAAAGCATCACGTGGTATATCCTGCACTTTTTGATGTCTTAGGTTAGAAAACACATTTGTGATATGTATATGGAACGTCATTTAAATTACATATAATTATAAACAATATTAAATTATCTTTATACACGCATTATTGTAGATATGACATTGCATGTCATCAAAGTACCATTTAACTAAGAGGAATGAAAATTTTCGCACAATGTTAACCCTGCCAGAAACCATCGATGTAATTAGCATGCCACTAATAATTTTAATGGTTTTCAAGCATATTACTTCTATGTTTTTAATCAATTATATAGGACATATGACACTAGAATTGCATAGTTAATTTGTATTAGTTTAGTAAAGAATTTTCTAAACGTTATTACTTCTGTAACATTTTAAAATCGCCGTGTCAATGTACTTTTCTAAAAATCGTTTAAATAGTATCGGTACATGTACACATGGTATATGTGTACATGTATATGTACACATGCTAAATTTATACGAAATTTGAAACATGCACAAACTATCCAAAAGATGGTAATGATCAATTCATGAATAATCATATTATTCATAATAAATAATGTAGTTTGATAGTATCATTCGCCGCTATGCCATTTCGATGTAATTTATGGGCGAACATTTTTTCAATCTTCATCAGATATTCAAAGATATGAATGCTTGTATTTTTAGGTTTGTATGATATTATTTTTAATTAGCAAACTTAAGTTTTATAAATTTTATAGGGATTAATATTTTATTAAGGAAATCAAATAATAATGATGCTTGTCTGGTTGAGATCCAAAGGTTGTCTAGAGAGATCGGTTTCAGCGGCTGGTCCGCCCATTGCGCGTTTTATGATTACTTCATTTTGTTTGTTTCATTTTTTATTTTTTTTATATGCAATAAAGTATATTCAATTTATTATATTCTAGTCGTCATGTTGATGGCATAAGTAAATTAGAGGAAACCTGAAGCCCGAAGTCCTCTTTAAGAACGGATCAGATAGTCAAGAAACTAGATAAGTTATTTCAGAGACGACTCACTCCGTCTACCAGGCGAGCGGGGGACGTATGAGCATTGTGATAACTGAGGCAGCGATTAAAAGAGAACGAGTAAGAGGTGCTTCACTGTAAGATTCCTGTGTGTGAAATCCATTAAATTTCGACCCGTATGCTTATGTTAATTATACAATGATCACGGATTATCTTAATAAAGCTCGAACAGTTTACGAAAGTCATGTTGTCTAGCAACGCCCCGCAAATTCACACATGGGTATGAGGCCGTTAACACTTCGTTATTAAGTGTAAACGGCAAGGTAAACTGAACATAAGAAAGCAAACATGACGAAAGCCTTGGCCAAGTTTCTTAATTGTGTTTGAAGCAATATTCGTACGAGTATCTATACCATGTGTCTTTGTATGATTGAACATAGACATTTATGTACGTTAAAGAAAGAAAACAACAAATAATGTAGAAATTAGTTTTGCAATTAACGGAAACAGATAAATATCACAAAATCGTTTTGTTGAAAATCAATTATCGATAAAAATTATCGATTAATATATACGAATATAAAATTCGCCAATATTTTCTCTTTTAAAAACCTTTCACAAAATGTTGGCAATTATATTAATCATCGTCAAGTTGTGTAATAAAAATCATTCAGAACATAAACATCAAATAAATTTTCATCTTGTGTGCCTTTTTATATCTATAGTCTATCAACGATCAATGGACCGAATATCGATGAAATATTAATTTAATTAATGACACTTCATACAAATTTAATTTAGAGAACGTCATGAGGTGAAAATGGATGATTGATGATTTGTGTCTAGGACGAATTTCATTAGCCTAAGGTGTTGAATAACTAAATTAAAGATTGGTAGTTATTTTTACTCGTTGGTAGTTATTTTTACTCGTTGCTAATTAATTCAATACCCGTTTTAAACTATGTATTTTTTTACCTTTTGTTTTAGATGATGACAAAAGATTTGCAGCTCCCCAAATGTTATAAAGTCACCTGAGCCTATAAAGGTCAGCAACACGGGAGATATCGCATGTCTTGCCGATCAAAAGTCGCCTTTTGACTAGTGTGGTCACACATCCCTGGCATAACATGATATCTCCAATTACCATTATGCGGAATCTGGGCCGGGCATGTCTCGATTTTAAAAAATAAATTAAGATTTAAGCGTCACAATACTGTCGACAATTTATATGACTTAGTAATATTTAAATATATAGCTTAACTTTTTGCTCAACAATAATTGAAACCTAATAATAAAAACCCATTGATGCGAATTTTATTAATTCTCAAAACATATTGTGCAGCTCAGAACGTTTGTTTTTATGTTTTTGATCTTGAGCATTATAACATGATACTTAAAAATATTCTGACGCGATCATATAATTGTCACCTTATTTTAAACATAAATCAGAAGATTATAATTGTACATTCACCAAAACGCCAATTTAAATTAAAAAAATATTGTTATGAACGTAATATTAAAAAAAATAAAAAACATTATATTCCGACGCCGTAACTATCTTCCAGTTTAATTAAAAAAAAGAATTTAACGAATGTTTATTTGATTATCTAAAGATTGGTTTGATAGACGATATTTTATTACTATTTCTTTATTAACAACAATGTAATTTCACGCGGCATTGTTGCCTACGGCCTCTCGAAGCACCTGTGACGTAAGTCATTAGGTCTGCTCGTTAATTATTTTAATACACGTCTACCTGCGCTTGCGCAATGAGCTTTCGCTTGGGCGATAAAATAATGCACCATTGTCGTATCCCTGTGAACGGAGCTTTGTTAACGCGTAATAAATAGCTCTGAACTTTCGTTACACTAATTGTCGTGTGCCATCTATTCATTGCGTAACATGCTTCGAAAAGTTACATCGATTTGTTATCAATCTAAAATTACTTTACAATCTATAATGTCATCTATATTTTTATTATTTAGTAGTTATATAACTTGTTTTTATCGATAGGTAAGCAAGAACACTAGATTTACGGAACTTATTTTATATAATATTATTTTAACCAAATCTCCGGTCCCATAGCCAGAGAAACATCCCCAGACCATAATAGAGCCTCCACCATGTTTGATTGT
>DWQX01001492.1:0-27590 GCA_018245475.1 Pharmacophagus antenor | reverse complement strand
ATCTATAACTAATATATAAATATAGAATTAATTAAAAAAAAATTAAGTTATTGTAGTATAATTTTGCTTTTAGAAATGTAATAATAATTTTAAAGAAAATAAAAGTACGGTTACACATAAAATCAAGTTACTTCTAAAAATTTATATACTGATGGATAAAGAAGATTGGAGTGAAAATCATTTTATAATCACACGTTAACTTGCACCTCGTCTTCAAATCAATGACGAATTAACATTTCGATCTCAATAATATATAACAAAAACATTGCTTCTTCATATTAATATTAATTCAATGCAGAAACGTTTTGTAGCGTAAGAGTTTGTAGACATAATGAATAATGTTTAATTTAGAGAACAATAATAAGCTGATAAAAGATAGCACGCACAACCTTATTTCTTACAATAGTATTCGTTTTTGTTACAAATTCGACAACATTTACCTGTAGCAACAACAAATACTTTTTTAATTTTTTTTAAATAAATTTCCTGCACAATACTTTCCTAATGACCTTTCCTTTTTATAAATAATATTTAAAAGCTACTACTTATTTAAATGTTCAAGTATAAATATTCAACAACATCGAAATCGCGCCTTGTAATGGGGATTTTGTTTTTTTATAATGAAATTTAATAAATAACACCCTCTCCGCTTCAATTAAATATTCCCGCAGAGATTCCTAGCATAGAACAACTTTTCTCCGGATTTATACGTCGCATTATGTGCGTATATAAAATGAATGACGTGTAAAAATTCCTAGAATGGTATGTGCTTATAGGAGTCGTTTATATCTCTGGAATGCGTGAAATCGACAATGAACACAATAAAAACGAGATCAATTATGTTTTACGCATCGTGACATCTCATTGGTAATACAATTGCATTTCTTCATTACAACATCTATGAAAACAATACGAATTATAAGACTTTCATGCACTTTCATCAATAAGGTGATTAGATAAAAAGATTTCTGAATATGCATGTCATGAATCAATATTATTATCTTATATCCATTTATGTTATTTCAGAATTATCAAGAGTTTCACAAAGCATATTTATAATTATCAATTCTTTATCCAAATCTACTTAAACATATGTTGGTCGTTTATCGAATGAGGATTATAAGTTTGTGGAAAAATATGTATATAATTTTTTCAAAATACTTTCCATGAATCTAATAGATGTACATCATTCCGTACATCACAAATTTAGCATTTAATCAACAGGAAGGACCTCACATCACTTTATTCATCATTTAATTACCCGGGCATTCATTTTCACTGCACACAACGTATAATTTCGCGTATACACTACATATGCTTAACCCAGTTTGCGCGCAATTTTGGTTTCATATCAAACGTTACTTGAATACACGTTACGTCAGTTTCAAGCCATTTTGCAATCAATTGCGGACTTTTCTCACATACACATCGTATTTACAGTAAAAAATAATGTCAATATGCAATGTTAGATATGGTATCGTAATAACAGATGTTAATAAATCATTCTATTATTTTCATGGTAATAATACTGTAAGAAGCTGTAGAGGCTGTCTATGAGCGACGTGATTACTTAACATCACGTGAATCGTTTGTTCGTTTCTTTATTCTGCCTATAAAAAAAAAGAATTAATTTTGCTGTAAAATTATAAATTGGAGAAAAAGTGTATGTCGGAGTAAAATATTGGTTTAAAATTAAGGTTCAGGTAGTGTTTAGGCGTGTTCTTTATCTTATATGATACACATGGTAAAATGATAACTACATTTTTCTAATCGTAAGACCAATTATATTCTATTTTTCAAATGTAAAGAAGTCACGGATACGGAACGTGTTAAGAACTGGCATCAACCTTACATGACTTTTTTTAATAAAAATTATGACAAAAACGCCGTACTTCATGTAACATTAATTATTAAATGCAAATGGTCTTGTTTTTATAAAAACCGAAAATCAGATAATCCTAATTCAGGAAGTTTAACAGCCGTCTGCTCTTTATTGTTTCACCGCATATATTTATCCGGCTACTGTTCCTGGTCCACGCAACACCGCCTCTGACATGATAACAAAGCTGAGGTAACGATTGCGTTACGTTTTTAAGGTAACTCATGCATATAGAAAAAAAACATTTAGCAATTAAGATATGAGCAATATACGAGACATGTCAGTAACAGATTATACGCGCCAAGTATTTACAAGTCACTCATTGGACATTATTATAGATGTAAATATATACACACATATATGCGTAGCGTGGTCCGTGACAAGTATCACCAAACTATGCAACACAATTATTTATAGATGATAAATTGTATTAGTACACATTAAAAAAATATATATTTCTATACAGAACAAGGATGAACATACGACAATATTGAACTATAAACTTGAAATTTATTTTAAGAACAGGCTTTCGCGTTCAATAAATTCGAGAAAATTAAGAGCATATAAAAATATAACAAAATTAAAACTTGATTATTATTAACACGCCTTGTGGAATGTATGAGCGTCATATAATTTTTCACTATCTTCGAAAACCCCCATTTTACAACATACTTCAGCTTTATCTCGTTTAAAACAAAGCACATGACGGATAACGAAACTGTTTCTCCCCACATAGATATGATCTAACTGTTGCTCCATTTATCTCAATTTACATTACCGCGGTTACGTCACGGCAATGCCGTGGACCACTTAGCAAATAGCCAAGTACAAGTAAAGAGGGAAGGTCACAGAACGCACGTGGCTATGATAGGACTGAACTGGAGACCTAGATGTGTACATAATATGGTAATAAACTTATACTTAATTTACTTAACAATTGGGCCTCCTTTCGCTTACTAAAGCCTCGATTCGCTTAGTAAAGTTAACTGATTTATTATAGTTTTATCTTCAACCCATGCCCACATTCGTATTATCGTTATTTAATTTGAATATTACAAAAGCATATTTAATGTACCTTAATAGTCACTTATTGTACACAGATAATAATTTTAAACATTTTTATACTGTATATTGCAAATTCAATGATACTTTTTCAAATCAATGTACAATTATTTTCTTCATATGTAAGTTACAACGTCCAGATCAGGAATGTATCTGTAGAAGCTAAAATTTTCCATCATAATTTAAAATAAATATTTTGTGGAACTAATTATTTGTTAAAATATATATACCCCATGAGTACATGAAACGAATATTTATGCTTATCGACTGACTTTACGCTTTTATGACCAACTTCAAACTTCGATTTGCTGTACTTTGTTTCATTGCAAACGCATTAGAAGTGACAGATCGCTGCGTTATAAAAGATACTATATGTCACGGCGTGTCGCAACGGACTAATAATCAAAGTTTAAAGAACAAAATTATGATTGGCGTTATAGTAGTGTTATATTACAACAGAGTTTTCTGTGTGGTAAAGTAGTGATGATCTACAATAGCAGTCTAAGAGACAAAATGCTGAACTTAGTTTTAGCATTATTGTGATACTAAGAAAGCTAATGTTTTGACTATCATTTTTGGAAAATACAGAATTTGTTATGTCTTCCATGTTCCCTTCGAAATTTGTTATTGCTTATTTCAAATAAGTGGAATCGAAATTAATACATCCTAATATTAACATTACTATTTTACAATATCTGTTATTTTTTTACTCTGGCTTCAAAACTCTCTAAACCAGAATATGTTTACATAACTATTAGTTGTAAGAAATAGTTTCCTAGATAATAATGGAGGCCTATGTTATGTATGTTTATTAAGCTACTTTACTTATATTCTTGTGATGTTCATATTTATAATCATTCATACGAAAAATATTATGTATCTAAGATAATGAATGTAGTAAGTTTGCCCATAACACAACACACGTAATATTGAGACTGCTCATATTCATAAATTCACAAAGTTTAACCGGAGAGTACATAAAAACGGTACCCAGTGAAGAGCTGACGGTCTGGAGCCTGAAGCCGTCGCAAAGCGAATTACACGTCACGCCCCGTTTGACAAATAAAGCGGCGGCGAAGTTAAAATGCCGAGTAATCCACCGACCATGTCGTTAGTAAAACCAAACTGTCTCAGACGTTGAGTGTTATGTTACTTTTTTATTTTTAATCAACCTACTATATCCGCTGACTTTTCTTCTGCTTGATGTTATTATATTTGCTGTCACATTATCTTGTCCGTATCATAATTTCATGCTGTGTGCAATTTATATATAGATCGCACACATAGCATGAAAAACAGTAACAATAAAATAGGGATTTTCACTATTACAATCGAAATCGATAATATTTGAATTGTTATTAACAATTTTAAAAATTCTTAAATATTTTTTGAACGTTTCAGCGCTTGACCGGATTTAACAAAAAAAATCAGTCAACGAAATATGGAATCTTTAGGTGTTATATGTTCGACAGCACCACGTCCAGTGATGGTAAAAGAAAGAATCGAAAAGCATGCTCGGTCAGGGTACCCTGGCTCTTATAGGCATGAGTGAGTGAGAACAGTAATGCTGTTATGGCGGTAAATTGTCATTGACGATTAAACCGCGAAAAAAAATGATCTCGTCGATGTTTAACTCTAACGTCTATTTGATAAAATATACGACAGATAGGAACTGTCCTAGATGTTAGATAACGCATTAACTAATAAACGGAATTGAGGAGACTTAACGTAGTCTTAAACGCCTTTAAAGCGTGCACTCGAACCATAAAATAAATTAATACTTCTACTGCGCAGATAACTCGCCAACTCGTGATGTCATTCCTGTACAGATGTATCTCGTCTTATATTAACCTATATAGATAAGTTGTTACAATTGAATATGTTCTGAAAAAATATCTATACATTTTTTAAACCAAACATAAAACAACACTAGAATTTATGTTATATGAAATTAAAAAAAAATGGCGTTACCAAAAGCATTACAGATATCATGGGCGAAAATATACATTTAACATAAGGGGAATATAATTTATACAATGGAAAATAAATACAGAGTAAAACATTTTGAAGCAAAATCAAACATAATTGTATCATAAACACGAGCTAGAATTGTTACATACAAGCTATCATTAATCACTCAAAACCTACTCAATGCCTTTGATAACACCCAAAAATTTGTGCTTGTAAAATTTTAGCGAACTTATTGTAATTATAGTGATGTGACAGCTTCATCGAATGTGCGCAGGCGCGTATTTATCGATGAAAATGATGCGGGCGTTGCACATCCTTGTTGACAATATGATTAATGAAGGCTTTGTCTATAAAGTCCTGACCACATTGCGTATTAAGGTAAGTATTTTAATGAATGTCAATCAACCTTTTTGATGAAAACTGTTTCTTACTTTAAATTTATACCACCTAGCAACCTATGAAATACCTCTATACACTTAAAAAATATCTTATATATAAGTCTTACGTGTAAAATTTTTGCTCTTAACACCTTCAACTTCATAACATCTAACAACTATTACTTATATTTTATTGCATAAATGTTCTTCTACCAAGAACAGTGATATATTAATAATCCTATTTTCATAGAACAGTAATTTTAACCGGAAGGAAAATAGCGTCCTATCATAATTCTATTCTACATACATTATCAAAACGCTATCGTTTGTATTCGTATTTGGTTAGTTTTATATATGGTCAACATAATCATAATCATTATCAGCGGCAAAATATTTACTGCCAGTATGTCCCTTAAATCCAGGGCGTTAAAGCTGTGGTAAAAATTAAAACGTTATTTTATATAAACTGCATAACACTGTTAGGAGCTAGGGCACAGACGCTAAGGTAAACGAAAACGGTACGTGTGAAATAAAGCGAGAGGTGCACGTAACGAGAATGGCCGATACCCCGACATGTGATGTAACAGCGTCTTGATAGATCAGATGGAAAGGTACGGATTTGAAGCTATCTAAATTTGAAGCACTTGCATGGTAAATTTGAAAAAAGGAATAAACGTCTCATCTAATTTTAAAAAATATTACTCCATTTATAATCATTTGTCATCTTAATATTAACCATCTAAGCCCGATTTATTCATAATCGATTTTCTTTGTAAAACGTAGTAATGAAAAATTTAATTTTTATTTTAATCTTCTATCTATAAACATATTCCCTGTTATAAAACTATGTGACAATATTTTACCAGAATTAATCACCTCACACTAGCTAAAGATTTCAAATAAATTTACGACGTAGGTGATGAAAGGCTGAAATATGTTTACAATTGTTACTACCTTTTAGTATTTAATTAATCTTCTTCACTTATAATGTAAACATATTTTACCGTTGTCCCTAAATGTTTTTATTTTTGATTAACACTCTTTGTGAATATAATGAAAACAAAAAAAAATATACGACACCGATATTGTCTTGCCTGTGTATTGTTAATTTTATTCTCTGGGAAACGTAATCGGAAAATGAATGAAAAGTATACATCAATTATTGCCACGAAAATCGTTTCGATGTATTGGATATCATATAAATGGTACTAAATAAAACCACAGTTGATAAAAACCATTACATAGAAATACTCATGTGTCAATTTTTCATGAGATCAGACGAATGGTTTCTGTGATTTATTACAATTTGTACTAATACTATTCATTACATGAGTTTAAATATGTATAAATAACAAACATTTATAATAACGTTACTAAATAGAGGGTTAAGCGTAACACCCACTGCTTATGTGCTTACTTCCAGTCTGAGAGAGTACTCGATTATCAAATGAACGCATCGATTACAGTGAAAGGTACGGCAAAATGCAAGACTCATATCGATCATTGGATGATACAATTCACCGATTTTTAATTTGCTTTATCATTTCTTTCATTTTCTAAACAATATTATTTCGTTTAAATCTATCTTATGCCGCATTTCTTTAATTTAATGTCTTAGTTAATGTAAAAATTTCGATAACCTTAAAATCAATAAAGTAAAATAGTTAAAATCAGTAAACTATTGTTATAATCTTTTACTTTTATTCACTAAAACGATAAACCTACCACAAATCATCTTTTATGACAACACTTCTAATTATTCATCTCCACGAGAGTAGGATAATTTAATAAATCAATTGGTAGTAAAATATGACTTACGTTCTATATATTGCATTCTGAAAGCAGGAATTGTAAATTACCTTATGACATTGAATGTTGCTGTCAGACCTATACTGGTTTGTATAGGGTTTACACTTCAAACGCACCCTAGATGGCTTGGCGTTAGAATTACTTCCTCAGACTTGTAATGAGCCTTAGACCTCTAAATACACGAAGAATGCAGTCGGCTGCGGCAAGACGTGGTTTTCCTTTATGGTGTATTGTTTCTTTTATGTCGGGCGGAAACAATGTTATAAATGCTTTTCAGACAAAGGAACGTACGTATTTCTAGAGTGTAGGAGGGTGTTAAACGGGGTTAAATATTTCCATGTAAATCGCAAAGAATTTAAACAGCTTTAAATATTTCATGAAACAGTTTTTCTTGTTTTAATTCCCGAAAAAATGTTATTTAAATTTCTCGTGATTATCATCATTGAAAAGAACTATTTATGTTATATTTTTGAGTTATTTTTTTTCCTCTACCTTTATGATTACAAATATTTATTATATTCTACATTAATTTATACACAGAAATATGTAAACGAAGTTCAAGAACAATTAATTTATTAAAGTAAGAAAAGATATAGATATATCAGCGAAGATATTTTTAAATGTTTATAAAATATTTATTTAACATTCATCGGAAAATAACGGAACTGATAAAATAATTTCTTGCTATGGGCTCATAACGCCTAGACCATTCATAATAAAACTTATCTTTATTTCATTAATATAACATGTAATTATAATGAAACTTATTTTCATTAGTTAAGATTTCATTTTTAAGCTTTACAATTATATTTTGTCGATGGATGCTATTTCTGGTATCGTATTATTATATATCACTATTACATTATCTAGTTACACATTGTTGCTAACTTATTTGTATACTGTGTGACTAAATGGACAAATAAAGGAATTAATATATCTATTTTTATATATCTATCTATTTTTTTTAATTTCGGTCAATGTCAGACAATAGTTCATATGCAACAGCGCAAGACAATCCCACAAGCGTGACATAAGATATATTTAATGTTTCTTTTATAGGTTGTTTGGCCTTCCGACACCTAAACCTCTACCTACCTAGCTACGCGATTGGCAAAGCATGCGGGTGGACTCTGATATGGAATAATTAGCAAACGTATCGACTTTACAATTTACATAATGAACATACATGTATCAACCGAAGCTCAAAAATATTTTTTTTTCCCTCCAGATAAATTCAAGGACAGTAAAAATATTTTTTCTTTAGTATCAAAACGTACGTAATAGTATATGAATTGTTAAGCAGGAAAGCATTTTTTTATAGTTTTCAAGATTTTGTTTTCCAATTATACTGAAAACAAATGTCATTAAAATTTATCTACGTCTTGATTCAATGTCATTTAACTTAATACAAATTTTTACATTCCCACATGTACGTGCTTCCATTGAAATATAATTTTTAATTACATCTCATTCTCAATTTTGACTTTCCATTTCCATTTCGTGCTATTTATCACATTGTTTTAATTCAATAAAACAGATAAGCTAATATAGTTAACATTATTAACAATACTTCGAAATGATTACTAACATAGTGGCGAAAACTAAACTTTCAATTTACAAATATGAAAAATATACTACCTTTTAAATACGCCAATAATTATTTGTACAAGAAGATATTACAAAAACATTAGAATCATGTCGCATCACACTTGCGAAATTCAAAGATAAATAACTGTTTAGCCTAAAGATTAATTACGCCGTCTAGAAAGAAGGACCACGTTGATTTACTTTATACATATAAAAATTGTTCAAGAGTTACACATTGCAACCTGTTTTAATTAGACGATATATTTGCGGGCCACGTTATCAGTTTATTTGATTTAGAGCCACGAGATTGTTTAAAGACTAATTATCACCGACTCTCTCATACTTATCTGTAAGAACCTGCAGTAATGTTCTGCTAAAAAATTACAACTACCGTTCAACGCACTACTGAATAATCTTGTGATCCAATTTAACTATAAAAATAAATGAAACTCATACATTAGATAATTTCATACTACCGCATTTACGCTGCTAATCAATATTAATAAATAAATAGTTCCTTAATAACTTCTATGAACTATTCAATGTTTATATTGACCGGCAGCAAAACGAAAATAAATTCGAGGATTAAGGTAATAAAATATCCAAGTGAAAAACGTTGCGAAATATAACAACGCCGCGCATATGTTAATACGGGAACCATAATTCACACGGCCGGTTAAAATTTCGAGCACTATCACATACACAACACGAAATAACCAATTTGGTCTCTGATTTTTTTTTTGTAACTACTCTCGCAACTCGAGAGAAATTTTCGCGTCGGTAGGGATATGCGTCGCGCGTCCGCCACGAGCCGCGCATCCAGCGTCACTGATTAGTCCGCCGCCCGGAACGGTGGGGAGCTACGTTATTAAATAGGTGGGTAATGGTAATGTTCAAAATGTGCGACGGATGTTGATGGAACTGTATCCTGTATCCAACTCAAGCCGCTGTGTATCGGGACTATAAAGAACCGTAACTAATCGACGCAGGTCATACTTTAACACATACGTTTTAAGAACAAGGAAATGTTCAATCAGCATCCTAATATGTAATATGCATTTTTACTTTCAAGCTGTTACAAATAATTGTCATTATAAGTACATCGACAATACAGTTGATTTAGAGATTCTAAAAAATGGATGTTAAAATTAAAATAAATGTCAATGAAATTTAATCAACATAACATGCTTATGATTTATTAAATTTTCGTACAGGTTATGTAACTATAGATAATAAATAAAGAATTTAATTTAAAACTTAAATTATCCATGTTTTTAATGGTAATATTAGTTTAGCGGTAACCAAAATACCATATTTTTAAAAGATGTTTGAATAGTCTTTTTTATAACAAAACATTATTAAATAATTTAATCTTTAACATTGAAAAATAGATTTTTATATTGATTATATTAAACAACTATTTTAAAATATGAAAATTTCATTTTAATAAACACGTAATCAATAATGTGGGGCGTAATTTACACAAACAATTTTTACCGAGTAGGCGTTAAGACTGCAGTGACCTTTACATATGCAGCATTGGATACGATAAAAAATTGTCTCGTTGGTAGTATATAATAATAATAATAAATATACGAGACATATCACACATAGTAGTCCGATCCCAAAAAAAGTACTAAGCAGCACATGTGGTATGGGTTAACAGAGATCGATATACTTATATAGATATTTTAAAGTAAATACTTAAATATAGATAAACAACCAGCTTATATATAGCATGACATTTAAATCGCTGGCATACCCTGAGAATTTGGTTGCAGTGTTTTCTATTTCCATCTTATCCTATTTCGTTAGAAAAGATTGAAAACTCGAGACTTGCATTCACCAAATCAAACTATATTATATGTAAAAAATTAGTACATTATCATTTGATCTACTAAGCGCCTAAAATTTTAGATATTATACAATATATTAAAAACTTGGTTCAAATTTATGATATACGAATAAGATTACGTTAAAAAATTTTTAATTATACTAATAGCTAATAGCGTATTAAGTTAATGTTGTCGATAATAGTTGACACATGCCTAATCAGTCAGGTTAAAAAATATTGAAGCGTCCAAATCGATTAACCTCAATAGCTATAAAGCCTTGCAAGTGCTAAACGTAACTACAAAAACCAAACTTGATCGCTAGAAATGCAATTAGGGTTTAATTTATGTCTTCAAACAATTTTAGCTTTTATACAACTCGTCAATCAACGATGACATATGCCACTGGAGAAATTCTTTGATGATTAATTCTTTATAGGCTTTTAGTATGATTGGCTTTATACTAGCTTTTCTTACCTACTCGTACAGCGTTACCCCGTCGAAAAAAAAATTGTACGATACGATTGCATTTATTCGTGTTTGAATATGAGTTTACGTGATATTAGTAAACATTGTTTATATATGATTTGTTTATCTTGAACCCAGTGAAAATTTTGACTTACCAATAATTTGAGATCTTTTGTCTTCACTTTAAACGAAAGTAACCAACAAATGGAAATGCAATAAATAAACTATTTACAGCAAAAAAAATGTTGCAATTAAAAATTTTAGAAGTAACTTCCAGTAGCCTTTGTGAAATATTTTATTGGTGATCTACGAATGGGTGTATTGGACTATGTTTTATGTTCATAACCACTTCATATTAACATGAGCGATTCGCTTCGATTAAAGTTTCTTTTTATATAATTCCGTTGACAATAACTACATACGCGCTGCATGAAAGATGTATAATATAGTTTTAAAACGTTTAAATTAGCCAGCACTAGTGGGTACAACAGTATAAAGAGCTATCTTTTTCTTCCTCGAATATATCAAATTCGCTATTCTTTAATCTAAAAATAAAATAAGTGTGACTCGTTGCATCGTAGCCGCAACAGCGAATGACACTCAAATGCGGCGAATGCAAAATTGTATCGAATCGATTCTTACATCTAAGCAACATTCACTTAAAAGGGCCTTCTATAACTTTTTACATTCTGTTAAGTGAATATTGATATATAAATTGCTTTTAAGTGAATATTGATAAGTGTAAGTGTAGTTAATACTTTATTTCGCGGAATAAAGGTTGATAGGAACTCGCCTGGAGTAGAATGAATTAGTCACACGCAATTTTAAAAAGCTCTTAAAGTTTCTGTACACAGAATCATATAAACCAAGTTTACTAAGCATTCCGATTCTTTTGTAGAGCTTACCGATTATTACTTTTAAGAAATAACCTCGTGATCTTTTACGAACATTTAATTTAAATTTCATTTAGATTTATACAACATACACCTAATGGTTTAGATTTTTTTACTAATATGAATAAATAGACACGGGGAAACATCATTAAGAAAACCGTTTAATATTTTAATTAAGTAAAGCTAGTAATTTGATCTTTGTAGATCGCTTTATAAGAG
Source organism: Pharmacophagus antenor (assembly GCA_018245475.1). Classification (NCBI taxonomy): domain Eukaryota; kingdom Metazoa; phylum Arthropoda; class Insecta; order Lepidoptera; family Papilionidae; genus Pharmacophagus; species Pharmacophagus antenor. The sequence continues at coordinate 15,493 of DWQX01001492.1, read as the reverse complement.
TTTTAAGAAAGTACATAATGTAATTCTTATTAAATCGATATTCGTAGTATACTGGCCATATTAAAATATTAAATAATTTCGATAACATATTAAAAAACATTTCTTGTAAAAGGATCATTACTAAATAAAATCATTTGAGCAATTTTCCATTATAGACGACGATTAATTCTACGTTATGATCTTACTTTTATCTCATTTATTACATTAACTCGGTACTTCGGGAACGTGACAGAATTGTTCCTCCGATCTAGGCTATTTTTATTACATAGATTTTATTAAGTGGAAGTAGTATTATCGAAGTGGAACACAGTGCAGTCTTGCATCTGGGTTGAAATTTTATATACGATTCTAACACTGAGCTGACTTGAACGTTAAATAGAATTTGAGAGAGCTTATTTTGATCAATAACAATTAAAATTCAATGTTATTTTTTATTACAACTGTGGTCTTTCAGTCGCGTTAAACGGTCACAAAACGGAGAATTTAATAGTTAGATTAATCAATGTGAAAAATAGTATTAAATAATAACACAAAAAATTTAATTACAAAGACCATATCAAAAAAAAAATTAAGTCACGAAATACAGGTGCGAAGGCATTCTATTTTTTTTAACGCACTTTTGCCCTTCGTAATTAAAATAATCTCTTTGCATTAATAAACATTTAAACCTATTACAGATTAAAAAACGCAATGCAGATGCGTTAGTGAATTAATTGTGGAGAGATATTCATATAGTATTTTCACGTGCTTCAAACACAAAGCTTATATTTCACCCTTTTAATGCCAAACGAAAAAATTGTGGCCATTATCCTAGTATTTCACATATTTACAAGGGTTTGAGAATAGGATAGGCTCATGAAAACCAAACAAAAGACCTCTATTTACATCATTTAAAAACCAGTGTATGAAGGACAACATAGAGAACAAATCAATAAAGTATTTATATATTAATTGAAAACTTTATGAAAAAAAAAATTATAGAGTTAATAATTCATAAAGGAAGTAAGAGTTGCGTTCTCTCTTACAAAACGTATTTGCATATGTTGACTATTCATATTCTATTTTCTTTAGATTATAAATTAATAAAAGGCATTTATTACAAAGTATATACTTTGCATTTCTAGTACTACATTTAGTAACAAGAAAAATAATATTGCATAAAAATATAAAGAATAAGTCGAGTGTGTATGGTAAGCGCCAGGCGATTATCTCGTCTTAAAGTAGCCCGTCTTACTAATTATTTTCTTTTTTTCATACAAGTGGATAATAACGACAAGGACGAAATTTTAATGAATAGCTATTTTTATAAATATCTAGTAATGAAATAAGATTATTCATAACGTATTATTAATGTATTTTGAGATAAAGTTGTCGAACTTGTGGAACAGCAGACATGATTGATAACCATACTTATTTTTATTAGAAGACGAGTAAACAAAAGAAATAAAGCTTTTGTGCGTAATAATAAACCACGAAAACGTAGTATTTCTTATATTAAACTCACAACTTTTTCGTACCAAAGATAACATCGTAAGAGTAGAAACTTATTTTTTTTAAATGAAATTATTTACTTATTTAATAAAAATAAATGCCACTCGCCAATCTCACGCTTCGACATTTATTTAACAAAATCGTTTATAAACTTTAGGTCAATATAAATTTTAAGAATATAGAAAATTAAACTCACCCGATCTGAAATCGCCTCCTCCATTTTCCCGCGCTTTAGCCCTGGCGCGCGAACCACATTAACCGGTGGCGCCACCACTGCGGGCGGCAACGCATTATTACCGGCGTTGCCGCTCACACCTACCGGTATGAAACCGGCTTCCATTTTATCATGTACACATTGCAGGTACTGAATAATAGATGGCGCTATTCTCAATTCCTATGACAAATCAATTCTCCATATTAAAAAACTATTTAATTTATATAATTAATTTAGATATTCACTGGTAAATTCACTGTATGGATGTATTACACTATACAAGTCACTAGCCATTTTAAGGAACTGCTTATTGGTGCACTTATTACACGTATTTGAAATTTTAGCACTATTGAACGGACTTTGTCACATAAAACACAAATAAATCACGTATCGCTATCACTTTTTTAATAAATTATCAATTTTAAATACTAATAATCTTTTAAGAATTTAAGAACACCGCGAAATTTACGCGTGAACACTTTAAAACTTGCGAGTATTCTGATTTTCAATTCGTCGTGGTGCTACGCACATCTTCTTCTTTATAGTGCCTGTGAAAGAGACGAACATATGATAATGATAATTGGCAAAACAACATCTTAAAATGAATGAGACAGGTTTTGCTACAACATATTATCGTAAATTTTACTCTACCGAAGATCAAGGCCTTATTTTAAAGACATTAAATGTCCTTCTAATAATACGCGCAGCGGCGATCTCTTCTTTTTATAGGCTACGAAATTAATGCCTCAATTCTCTGAAGCTTTTGTAACTAATCATATATCGATCTTTGAAAAAAATGTTTAGGCTATAATATGTGCATTTACATGTATTTTTTTATTATAAGAGTAAGTTTTTTACATAATGCATTTATCGAATATAAATGAATGAATGAATGAATGAATATTTTATTGTACATAAAACAATTACATATATAAGAGCTATGAGACAAAATTGTACAATGGCGGATTTATCACTATTAGTGATTTCTTCCAGCCAACCTTTGGGTAGTAGCGGAAAATGAAGATATAAAAGTATGGATAGACAATAAATGGCATGTTTAATACATGTAAAAGTTTATAAAAGTAATACTAATAGAATAGATAAGTAGATATGATATTTGTTTTGGTTTGATTTAGCTAAACTCTGGAGCGGTTATTAACGAAGTACTAGACTCTTGTCTCTTTGGTATGATTCACATCATAACGTTCACAGGTCGTATGAATCACTTTTTATGAAGTAATCTGTCTTTATACAACAATAGAACTGTTCCGAAATGGAAGAGTTTATTGTTACCACACTAATGTTTTAACAACTTTAGTTAGCATTTGCAATACAAAAGTAAGTAGCGTGCGCTAATGCGATAAAATTTCTTAAGTCATAATATATGGATGTAAGGGTAACCATGACTTATAACTAATGAATAAAGTATTTTTTAAATCTCTAACAAAAAGGCAAATTTACAAATTAACTTATTATTAATTAATCGCATTTATAATTAAATGCAAGGTTAATTTAAGTAAATATTTAATGAAATGAAATATTTGAGGGTAGAATATAAATCTAGGTACCATTAAAGAATGTTTGGTATTTATGAAAGAGGTTTATTATCAATCAATAATTTAGAAATGTTGTGTGTGTTGTATGTTATTAAATAAAAATCTAAGACAATATGCAAAATACACGATGTTAAGAGACACATTAAAATGTAACAAACATATAGTATATATAACATATGACTAGTCACAACTTCGGAATAATACAAGAACACGGTCGCGCCTCTTTGTATACATATAACTGAATAAAACTTGTAATATTGGAACTAATTATAACTATTATAAATAATTTATTAGAAATACCCTCCAAGTCAATCTAATTTAACAAAACATCATACATGCATTCATAAAATTTACTTAAGCTTAAACTCCTTCAACACAAAAAAAACAACCATTTATACTTCGTTATACGTTAAATATTTTATGATATAAAAACTGACATATTTTTTCTTTAATAGAACACGTTACATATTTTATGATGTAAAAACTGACAAAGAACGGGACAGTCCCAATACTAACGCGACGGGTGGACGCAAGGTCAGCCGTGTACCATCGATCACGCATTAACATTCTACATCTTTTTATGATCGCTCAATTATAGTCACACGTACGTTTCTATTCAATGGGAAATTATCGCTTAACATGCCTCTGAGATTAAGTTTCGAGAATTTTTAAACTGGAAATAATAAAAAAATACGTCAATAAGTTCATCAACGCTAAATATACAGATAGCTATTACATTTTACCAACAATTGAATACATTTTTCTTTTTATATTAATTAAGTTAGTATTAAGTTTATATTAATATCTATATAGAAAAAACTGCCTAAATGTGTACATTGCTAAACTTCCGAATTGTGTTTGAAGACAAGTTAGAGATATGCACACAATAAATATTCTATACAGGGAATAACTTAAATATAATGAAATAAAACTGGTATGATTTTTTTATTAGAGTAATAAGAACATATTATTCATAGATGAACGGAATCTGGTTTGAACGATGAACATCTCAATGTGAAATGATAAAATAACCAGTTAGTCTTTGACATTGCGATAATCAATGAATAAACAATGTCCTAACAACTACCTGACATATTCCGTAATATGAAAGCGTTATTTAGTAATAGCGCTCGAAGTGGCTTCATTTGTCAAGCAAATTATAACGAAAAACTGATTTAAATATTTGCTTTTAAAAGTAAAATTAGCGCTATAACGTCTTTATTTTCAACTTAATTGTGCCAAGGTCTTGCTAGCAAAGAACGTTTCTAGCTTAAAATTCACTGCAGTTGAAATATACACCGAAAATTTAATTTAGAACATTTTGAAATGTCTGCAGTATTATTAAAATTATATTAACTTTTATCGCTAGTATCTTGTGCACAATAAATAAGCTTTGAAAGTGCTAAGATATAATATCCAGGGCTTAAAATAAGAATTAATAATAAATCACAGAAAAAATATTGGTATTAAATATTTCTGTCGACCTTCCCGTTTATCATTTGAGTGCAGCAGCAAAAAGCAATCTGCCTGAATCCATATCATTTTTATATGTATAGATATTTTTGTATTACATAAGGTTTGTATAACAATTACTTTATAATGTTTTAAATGAAATTTATAAGATAAATAAGTAGTAAATAAAATAAAATATATTTATCAAGATTATTAAATGAAATGTAAATGAGAAACTAGTATATTATACAATTGGTGTGAACGGTCGTCTGAAGCGGTTGGTAGTTCTAGTGTCAATTTTATTTATTAAATTTTAGGCTAAATCTGAAAAAAATACATTTTTTCTTTTCCATTATGTTAATGTGCTAAGTAATACTTTGTGTAAATTGATTGTATTTTCATTATTATTAGCCCTTAGCACTCCGTAGGCTCCCCTATGGAGCCATCAGGCATTTGTGTTCTTCAACGTTCTAGACTCCTCTGTGAATTCATATATTTTTATCATGCTTACACTTACGATGACCAAATGTCTTTGGTGTTAACTACTGGTTATGAGTAGATAATTGGAGCTCAGTCTCTTTACTGTAATAAATATACTTTTTTTTTTCATAGTGAACAACAATACAAAACTTACGGAGTGCTAAGGGTTAAATTAGAAAATAGCCATTTGCTCGTGGCTAGGCCTGCGTACTCAGGCTAATAGTCTATCACGCTAAACAGCTCATTACTGAAATACAATAACGCAAGGCGATTTGATTATCGTCGAATGAATTATTCGCGCTCGATGAGGCGAAGCGGGAGGTACGATCGAACGCTCGTCTGGCTCGCGGTGAGGACGGAGATTGTATACCAATACATTTATTATGTATTGTTTTATTCGTCGTGGACTGAGTGCCAACAGTTTATATTGACAATAATTCTATTTATATTAAACTAAAACAAAACTTATACATTAAGTTAAATAAGCGAAAAGAAAAATCATGAAAAATAATAGATAAGATTAGAGTTTCTTATCAGTTGGGAATTAACGAACTTTTTTTCCACGAATCAGTAATCAACTACAAACAGAATCTAAAAAAAAAGTTAGATTTATGATTATGCAAATGCAAAATTGATACAGAAAAAAGAATATGGGTTTTATCGTAAAAATAAAAAATATATAATATGATAATTAATGAAATGACTCAGATAGAGTAATTAGAAATTCTAACGAATATAACAAGAGTAGAGATAATGATGAACAATATACATAATGCAAAGAGGAACAAATGATCAGTCATCAACGGTAAAGCGGCTAAATCAACGGAAACTGTCAACTGCGGCATGCTCCAATTAGCCCGCGAACACAAACGGAAAGATTTTTTGTCGTTTTAATAATCATCGTTTGTTAAATATCAGACCCATGCGTTATACATTGCTGCAGATCCACGAATGACAAAAATTTGTTCCCTAAAACTATTTTTTTAATCGGGGTTTTTAATAGGTTACGAATTTACCTCGATTTTACCTGATGTTAATTAACAATAAGATCGTAGATTGTGAAACGTGTTCGCCCAGAATACTTCTGGCCCTCATGTGTAAATACGCTATTATGGCGCCAGATTAACATTAAGGGTGGTAGCTAGTTAGACGGGTTTGAAAAAACCGTATAACCAACCACCCAGACTTCACTAATCGTGAGTCCCCAGAATCTACTCCGAGGCCTTCGTGTAACAAGGCAAGTGTTGAACCTCTATGCCATGAAGAAAGTCAAAAATACATGGAGATTTTTTAATTTTATCTTGTGTATTTGGTCCACAAGATCAGTCGAGACTGAATTTTAATCTATACTTATAAAATTCAAAGTTTTCACTAACTGACCTATGTAAATAAATGCGTCACATAGCCTAAACCGCTATTCTTGAACTAAGAACTCAAGAGGAAAATTCCACCTTTAATAGGGGTTCAAATTTTAATGAAACTTTTTATTCTCAGACTCAATAATGGACTTCAATATTGGTACATATACTGAAGGATATTGGAGATTAATCTTAATATTAAATAAAAAAAATACCGCGCCCAGGTAATGTGGGAAGAAGAGGAAGGCTAGTATACTTATAAATACAAAGTAGTCAAAAGTAAAATAGTTATGAAAATTTTGTATGCCAAAAGAGAGATAGCTATAAAAATACCGCCTACTACAATCGCTGAATACTCTCAACTAACAGTTCTAGTTTACACGAGAAGTAACTATTAAAACTGTTTTTTTTTAAATATTCGGTGTAAATCGATTATATTTATCGAACGCCAGCAATCCATCGTCCACGGGCTATTAGATACGGAAGTATTTTTCGGGTCGTGCTCTATTGAATCGATTGTCTGCAAGAACAACTTGTAATTTGATGCATTAACGTAATGGAATATAAAATTTGCGAACATAACATTTTACATAGATGTTGATTAGTGGGCTGCATTGCGTCACGTGAAGACCTACGAGATTATTATGTACATATGTAGCGATTGGCATAACTGACGATAGCGAAATACGTACAACATTTGTCGAGGAATTACTAATTCCTTTATACATCAGCGATTATTAAGCCGTATCAAAAAAAAAAATGGTTACTTTCAATGTTAAAAGGGTTTTTTTTATCAGTTATGAGCTAACATTTGGCCCCATTTTCACCTGATGATAAATGACATTTGCGGACATTATGCGTAACAATCCTGCCAACTAGCCCTGTATAAGAGCCGTAAACTAGTGGTTAACGATCAAGTAACGGTCCTTGCCTCCCCACTCCCCCACTAATATAACAAATAACAATACCGCAAAACAATATATTTTTTAAATAATTCTTAAATTAAACTAGTGTTTGGGATGTATCAGATTTGATGACAACCGTCGTACCAAGGAAGATGCATTTTTTAAAAGAGTTCTTAATAAAATACGAGTCTGTAAGAATGTTGTAATTCTTTTAAAAATCTCAAAAAATCTTGAAGAAATGTTTATGTACGTCATTCTCAACTAATGAATATCCAACATGTTACAGTGTTGACAGAGTAAGCACGAAGATCCGATGCAATTCTAACTGAAAGATTTGATACACTATTAAGTTAGTATTTGTGTTCATGACTAAGTCCACAACTGGCGTACAGCCAGAAGCAACCCTTGACACGTCATTTCAAGCCAACTTATTCTATTGAATTAAAGCTATCAATTTCAACCTAATTGCTGTCACAATAGACACTATTCGGATTTCTAACGTAGGCATGTCGATGTCCACGGATCATCGTAAACTTTTAAATCGATTGTCAAAGGATTTTGCACCTAACGTCATTGCAATAAAATTTATATTAAGTCACAAGTATTTGCAGCTGCTAAAATCAATACGGTATAAAGTTAGCACAGAAAGCACAACATAGCGTCTGATTAAGCCTTTGTGGTTGTAAAGTGCCAGTGTGGTAGTGATGTTGACAGAGCGCTTCGCATTTCGACTCGTACTTTGATACTGCACATTCATATTACTTTGTCCATTATCAGAGTAGATAAACAACGGTGATGTCCACAACTATGTATAAAAATAACAGATAAGCTTAGAAAGGAAGAGATGATGATTTCCTGTAGTAATTAGAACTTATTAAATATGGTTATTCTTACGTACATACATTGAAACATTCGTTATCAGTAATTGTGTAATTTTTTGAGGCTTTTGTAAAACAATAGTGTTGTATTAGATTTGTGTTAATTTGTAAAGCGTATAATGTGACACATCAGTATAAATCATAATTTAATTTTCCTTATAAAAGGCAATTATTAATTTTCGTACGCAAACAAAATTTGTACAAAAAAGGTATCATCGATCATATGTATGAATATTTATAAAAAACGAAAAAGAACAGAACATGGGACCGCCCACAAGTTGGGCTCGCGATGGTTACATAAACGACTCCGTGTTCTAAGGACAAAGACAAAGGCCGGAAATGGGGGCAATGAATTTTTAATAAATCTTTGCATTAAGGCTCGAACCTATAACAAGATAGAGTAATATTTTTAATGATTTTAAATGACAATTAGCCGGTGGATGATGAAGCGTACTCGTCCAGAGCATTCTCGTTCTCATTTTTAAAAATGTCAAAACTCAGCATTTATTTTATGGCGTCAAATATCCATTGAGTGTAGTAGCTTCAAAATGACCTTTTTTTTGTTATCGCTGGGTAAAATGCATTACGCATCCCCTCCCGTCCCCCGGCGGTCCTCACAGGAGGCGACCGCCATCCACGCCTTGCTCCCCACCATGGCATTCACCACGGCGGGAAGCGAGAGGTCCGGTCGGATCGCCGCGACCAGGCTTCGGCACCGCTCAGTCCACGACGGGCACACCTCGAGGGTGTGCTCTGCCGTGTCCTCAGCGGCGCTACAGTCGTGGCACACCGGGCTTTCCTCTCTCCCGATCCGGTGAAGGTACGACCCGAAATATCCATGTCCGGATAGCACCTGCACCAGCCGGAAGGTGAAGAAGCCGTGCGACCGTTCCATCCACACCTGCAGAACGGGTCCCAGCGCGTCGAGGGTTTCTGCCGAAGACCACGGAGGCAAGGTCTTCCGTCCAGTGACGGACGAGCTTCAAAATAACCTAACTCAACTCCAACATCTAAATTCATGTGGTCCAGGAGTAAAACTTGGAACCACCACGTTTCACAGGGCAAGCCGTAAACCACTGGTATACGGAGCCCAATAACATTTTTATAGTACAGGGGGATAACGGGTTAAATATAAATGGCAACAACTTAACAAACGCAATCGATTATATTCCTCAGTTTCAATTATGTTTAGTTGAATCATTTCGCTTCGTACGGCGTATATTTACACCGTCGAAAAATGGGCATTCATAAACGAAGGGCGTATATTTACGCTCTGGATAAGTGGGCGTTCGGTTACGTAGGGCGTATGTATGTATACGTTCATACCATATACACATTTGTTTCATATTATACATATGATTCTTACTTAATCGAGTTTGTAGCAATACTGCATGTTTTAAATATTTCTAATTACTTGATAGCACTCTGTAGCTGAGTGTCATTTAACGACTTTTGCGCTCCGTCCACAGCGGTCATACTCTGGTCACAGGTGCACCGAAGCGAAAAGGTTAATTCTAGCATTTACTTAAGTACGCATCGCTCACATTGTGTGACGTGCCTTAGTATTTCAGTGCGATACAATAGCCGGGTGGCATCGATGTTAATACTCATTGAAAAACTTTGATCTTCGTTCTATCTACGCACGAGTTATTAATTAGATATGTAGTGTTTGCTATGAAATTGATACCTTTGAACAATACAGGATACATGCATCCCTAGAGTACCGCGGCTAATTGGTTCCGAGATGTTCGTTAATAATAATAAACCATACAATTTGTACATAACATTCCGTGCTATACAAAACTGTGCAATTTGAAACACGATATCTATACAAATTTGTACATTTACAGGTTCCAAATATTAATAAAAACAACAAATAAGAATCTTTGTATTTTTAGTTACAAAAATTTTATTGTAAAAAATTACAAAAAACTTATTCAATTTAGAATAGCATAACTTCAAAATTTAAAACGTAAAGTTTTATAAAGGTAAACATGTTTAAATTACGTATGTTCAACCACTGTCATACTTTAAATATTGATTTCTTTACCTTGAATTGATAGGGGGATCCTTATCAAAAGAAATTTCTTGATGACTTGATCAAGTACCGTGCTATTCGAGGGATGCTTGCAGTACCATCATGCTGTTCAAATGACCTTTAATCTTTCTTAATCACGTAAAGTAACAAGTATTGACATAACACGTTTATATTTAGACAGAGGGCGTTTATGCTGAAGCATGTCGCAATCGCGTTTCTCATTCACATTCAACTTTCAATACTATTCAGACAGATACAGAATACGTGCGATGGTTTAAAGGTCAGTTGGGTTTTAGTTTAACATTTCTGCGTTTGAAATGCATGAAACGTACATAAAACGTCCATTAACCGATTGCTCCCCGAGGAAAATTTTCGTTATGCAAGTATTTAGCCTTGACTCCGGACTAACCTCGAAACTCTGAGAGCTGCACTGCAACTCAATATGAAATTAATTACGAATGAAGAATCTTCCGCATTCAAACCTACTCTTTCAAATTATTATTACTTTTTTCTAACAAATGGTTATTACAAAGATTTACACTTAGCACTAGAGGTTAACTTTTTTAATGTGAAGGTTCCTATTAAAAACATTATTTAATACTTGAATTTTTATTTATTTAATCAAATTAATTCGGATAAATTATGGAAAAGAACGAGATAATGTTTTCTTTGATCATATGTTACATTAGTTAATATTATCACAGGCTTATCAAATAATTACATTCATTGCATGTTGAAAACGCCCAGATCACTATCTCTCACGTAGTACGTTAGTGGTTGAAAGCAATGGTGATAGTACCATACATGCCGATAAGTGCGGAATGAAGCGAAATCCATTAAATAAGATTTTTACAAATTCTTAACACGCCCACAAAATTAAAAAAAAACATGTAACATGATAACATATAAGTGTTTGGGCTTGTCGTACAGACCACGCCACTGGTTGAGAGAATCATTAATTGCCGAGGTATTGCGGTGTATTCGCGGATGGCGAACACCGCGAGACATTAGCGAACAATGGCCGATGGCGAGTGTCCAAGGGGCCTGCTCACACGTCCGGCGCAGATCGGATCGCAGGCCTATTTTGAAAGTCGGCTAATTACGGATCCATTCGCTTCGCGGACGAGACAAAGGGGCAACAAAAACTCCATTCATTGCATGCAAATCCACAAAGAAAATGTTCGACGCGCTAAGTTATGAAACCGTTACGAACACTGGGTAATGGATGAGGTAAGAATAGTTTGAAAAACCTTAGTCTCTCTTCCTAAGTATATGTCCCATATGTGGCGTGTACAGATTTTATTAATTTCTCTTGGCCTTCGCTCATTTGACGTCTTTTTGCTCTGCACCTATTCACCTTATCTTGAGTTTACCACTGCATGCGCGACCAAGATGCAGTACCAATTGAAGAATTTAATTAAAAAAATCATATTTTATCGCTTAATTTTTTACCTTAATTTTTTATCTTAAATTATTAAAATCTTGAACATAGATAATATAACAAAACTGAAATCAACTATATACAGATCAACAAACTAACATAGAACCATACACCTTTTTATTTGATTTCATATTAACAAAACCATGAGCAACATTAAATTTAAGAACATTATGCATTTGTTATATATTATTAATTTCATATATATAAAATAATTGAATAAAGCAGGTTTAAAGCGTTTTTAGGGTAGATAGCTTCGTTTACTTGTCCGATCAGTAATACAGTACATAACATTTACAATTACCATAAATGACATATCGTAAGAAACATGTATCCAACGAATACATAGTGTGCTTACAAGTTTTAAATTTAGCAATATAATAGAATAAAATTATTTATAATCCATTTGAATTATTCACAAGATCGATTACATATTATTTTTCCGATAACATATCGGAGTTATGAAAATTGCAATTAATATCAAAGCGTAATAGAAGACGCCCTTTATTGATTTGATATGAACTCAAACAAATATAACGTAAATGTTTTTGCACACAATGCACTGCACACTTGTGCAAATACAGCAGCATTTTCACGTCATCTACATCTTTATATTAAAGATAGCGTCCAAGCGAAGTAGAGTATGTTTGGAAGCGAGTTTTGAGCCAGTATTTTGCTCAGATATTCTTTAAACATCTACTAGAGAAACCGCTTAAAAGACAATATTTTTTGCTTTAAGAATATAAAATAATGATTGTGTTAACATGTTATCGATCCATTCACGTAAATCCCCTCGTTTTGTGAAAGGTTTACGGCAAGACCGATCAGGGAAATATTGCTTCATTTAAAAATGCTACAACTATTACGTGGTTGTATATTAAATACTAACGTAATTTTATGCCCATTTCTATTTGCTAATCGTTATATATTATGTGGATAGGTTATAGCCAGGTGCAAATCGTGCGTTCGGCAATGTGCAAAAAAGAGATGTTGATTCAAATACGAAATTTGTTATGTTCTTTGAGCGCTAATCATCAGTAAATAATCGTTTTACATTAATCTAAGCTTGTGACTTCTAGTTTCATAAAAAAATATAATGATTTAATACAGCGTAATACATAACTCAACTCAATTATTGTGTCGACTATAACAAAGATAACATTTAAAATTATTACCTTAATACCCCATTTTAATGCACGTCTTAATTCAACCGGTATCGACAAGAAAAAATGTCTTTCATACATTAGTCGACCCTACTCATAAAAACAAAACTGGCGGAATAAACTCCGCTTGTCTGTTCCATGACCTTAATGTCATCTTACATACTAATTGCCCAAATGGTTTTAATGTAAAATGAAAATACAACGTAAAGAAAATAACACGAAATATCAACTCTTATAAATAAATATTTACCTGCGTGAAATCGTACAATATAAAATATGAATTTTAACAATTAAAAACGATTTGTCACAAAGCAAATCTTTGGTCGAATGCATTATAAGAAATAAATTCTCGGAATACCGTATCCGAACAAAGTGAACTCCATGTGTCATTACATATAGCACAATGCACGTACAACACAGGCGTCCGGTAATTTTTCTCGTCTCTACGCACGTCACCGTGCACACTGTGTCTGGTTGTACTCGTATTGGGTAAGAACACTTATTACAAACGTCCATTAATTACAGCGTTGCACGTTTTCGAAAGACGAGTAAGAGGAAATGTAAAAACTCTAATTGATTGATGTAATACACGAATTATGTTTTCTTTTTTTATTTTATATGTGCACGCTACAGCGGTTACGCATTGTAAGTAGAAGAGGCATAAAAAATATAACCTTTACTGAAACGACTCACGTGACGATAAAAATAGTGCAAACTAATTTAAAAATAATTTGTTCCGAATTTAGTACAATAGAATATCTATATATTTTGCGGTAAACAATAAATATAACCTTTGTGGCGCAATGATTTACCGCTTGTCTTGTAATACGGAGGTCCCAGATTCGACTCTGGGGATAGTTGAATATAGATAGTGATACGGTTACAAATCTGCTTGACTCGCTACTACCAGTGTTTACGTACAGAACGTAACATACAGCGCTGCTTTCCCGGCAGTTCATGTATGACTATAGAGCCAGCGTGTTCTATGCGAGTACACTACACTCTGCTAATTTAATCTACGGTATCATTGACACAACATCGTGTGAAAATAATTTTGCAAATCTGTTTAAAAACGTCACGTCAAAAAACTTATGTTCTACACAAAATCAAAAAAAAGATTTTGGCTATGTGCTGTCCTATTTGCTGCCTGACAACTGTTTATAACAAAATTTAATATTAACCTGTAATCGGTACCGCATCTGTCTCGGCAAAGGACATTGTATAGATTTAATTAACAAAAGAGAATTATCGGTCTTACCTTTTGTTTCATTAGCAATACACTAGTTGATTATACAAATTCAAGGGTAACTTGATTAACGAGTTTCTTTCCTCTATGTTTTTTTCATATTTACTGAAGCCAATATAGTGATAGGTAGTGGATATATAAACACATCATACTGAATAAACCTCTTCGTTTTGGAATCGTTAGAAACTCAGGTTTTTGAAGCAAACTTTAGTATATATACTTTCGTTCAATTGCGATTTTTTATCGTATCTAAAACATTACATAAAGCTATTAACATTAGGTTTACGAGATGCATAATTTTGACGCAACAAAGTTCTTTAAAAAAATTAATTATATTTAATGTGTCCGAATTTCCAGTTTTGTTTTTCCATAATTTATGGCACCATAAGATTTATATGATTTTCTAGAAAAGAGAGAAGAGAATTAATGTATAAAATTACTATAACCTTAAAAATAAAAACGGTGAGAAATTACCGTACACCTAGTGTTAATGATCCTTAACATATTACGGGCAGGTTATGTGATGTCGCCGGGGCGCGGGCCATGCTACAGCATATACCGCCCCCGGCCAAAGCAGCGTCGATGGAACACAGGGGGTTTTAGTGGGCTGGCGCCCCACACACCGGCTGCGCACATTGCCTGTGCGTAGCTGACGGTCCAAGCCATGGGTGGCTAGCACCCAAAAGAATTTCCACCCGCCCCAAAAAAGAAAAGGTTATTATATGATGATTTACTTTCACCGGTGGATGAATGTAAAATATGTATCGTAGCGACACGTATGGTTTGAACGATATTTCCTTAAAAACTTCCGTAGCGGTAAGTGTTAAACAAAACTTTTAAGTAGATGTTTCATCATAACTTCGTATCGAGATTATAAATATTAACCGCCTACGTTAAGCGGGACTTTTAGTATCTTAATCGGCTATTTTTTTGCATGTTGACGCAGCAACATCTGTGTTACCCAACCTCTCAGCACACAACAACTGACATTTACCAGCATTCATGGCGACATCAACCCGAGTTATAAAAGTGTGCAGAACTGTCTAAACATGCGACATTACTTAATCAATTTCGACACCTCACTACCGGTTATTGGCAAGATGTTGTTGCTGATAATTCATTATGACACGTTAATTAATATCTTGTTATTTGTCACTTCTAATTTTGTGGTTAGAATAATAACCTGGCACATGAGTTACACCATAACAACTCATCTAATTCTATACATCGTACACCCGATGCAAAACTGTCACTAATGCGAAAATACAATTTAC
>DWQX01001491.1:0-27593 GCA_018245475.1 Pharmacophagus antenor | reverse complement strand
TTCTCTTCGTGTTGGTTAAACAGTAAAATTTAGATTTCCTAAATGATTTACCAATATTTTGACCATAATTAAAACTTAATTAAAATAATTTATACAAAATGTGTAAATTTATAAAGATTTACTCAAAAAACATTTTACAAGACATTACGATATTTCAAGAGTTAACAAATTAAAATAATATTCTAAATCAGCAATTAATCAACAAACCCGTCTATTACGCAATTTAAAAAATAGATTAGTATTAACAAAAGGTTTATTAATTACTTTATACTATTAATAGATTCTTCAATGAAAAAATAGACGAGATTAACTCGACGAACAGAACACTGCAATTCTGGAGAAACGACTCCGACATTCCCGAGAGTTTTAAAAACTTCTGTTAAACGAACAAAGGGCTTTGTGCTTGCGAAGCTCTACTGAAGAAGTGAGACAATTTTATGTCAAGTTGGTGGTTGTGTTAATATCAGGCTATAAAAGAGAGTCGTTGTAAAACAAAATGGGAAAATTAAAATATACTTAAAAAGTTCTTTTATTCGCACATTTTTTTTTTACAATAATTTTGTGATATCCCAATGTCATTTCTCTTCAAAAGAAAATAGCTTTGAATAGGAAAGAAAAGTAATTACAAATAAATGAAGACACTAAAATTCATTACATGTGCCATAAAAAACTTATTGCGTACGGAATGAAGTTGTAAAATCGGAAACCGTTCAAATATTTACAGGCAAAAGTTTAATCCTGGCAATATATTCGTTTCGCAGCTTCCCACAAGGATCGTTTATGCGAAGTACTTAATTTTATTACACTAATCACAGTGCCCTTTCTCAATTACCAGAGACTGGGGCGTCCGTGTTAAATAAATAAAGAATTGAGCGAAATAATCGGGATTCACTAATTTGTCTTTGTAGCTATTTAGATTACGGCTGTTAATATAATGAAAAGGCAGTCAAAAATAGAGTGTTCTGGGGAATAAATATTTAAACAAACTTTTATAGCAGCAATTCAAATTTTTTGGCAGATTACAAATGATTACGAACGGTTAAATCTCCTGAAAGTGATAGATATCTTTGATGATCAAACATTTAAAGTTATCTCTCGATGAAATTATTCTACAGAAATGAGGTTTGTACTTTACTGCTAATTTTCAACATTTTGACCGCTTCCTTGACGCAGTGGTGTACCTCCGGAGTAGTGGAGTCGGGATGACGATTTTTAGAACCCGACTGGCTACCAACCACACGAAATGTAAATCTAACATCATAACAGCATTGCTGTGTTCTGGAAATCATAAATATGTAAATCATAAGTATTCCGGACCAACACGCTTCACAATTTACGACTACATGATCACTAAACATCGGGTCAAATCAAAGTACATATCTTTATAGCCCATAACCTCTAACAAAAAATTATACTCGTGTACTGTACATAATAGCAGAGTAATTTTAAGCAATATTAAATCTAAACTACATCAATTTTAACAAGTAATACTTCACTGCTTAACTGCTGGCATCATAATCTTCTTAAGTCCGCCTAGCTAGCGACTATTATACCACTCGTGTTATTAATCTGCTGACATAGCAGACGCTCTTAATATATGAATACTAGAGAGTAAACTCTGGGTGATCACGCTACCTTCTTTGGTAAAATTAAGGTTCTAGTGTCCCGCTGAATACAAAAGAATAAAAGAAATAGTTCTTTAATTTACATTATTTTCTTTGTCAATACCTTTAGTTAAATAAGTAAACAAAAAAAAATGAAAATGATAGTAGATATTTGATTGTTAATTAACTAAACTTAGATTTAATTCCGTGAATTTTCATATATTTCAAGTAATGGACTTTGTATCCAGCTTGATAAAATGTGTAGTTTCCAAATATTACTTTCGGTTTGTTACGGTTCATGTGAATACGTTGGTACAAGACTTTGCTTTCATCATTTTACGATATATATGTATGTGAAGGTCGAGTACGAAACGTAGTTTTTTGCTTATTAATAGAAGTAATACCTCTAGAAAAGTAAATTTTGTCAACAAATCTATACATACCTTTATCTATAATAGAATGAGAATATTTATGGTTTTTTGTTTGCAAATAGCTCCAATTTGCTCCAAAACTGGGAAGTATTCTGACCGAAGATACTACATCAGCTACGACCTTATTGTCAATTATCATCAGATAAAATCGAATTCAAGTGTTAGCCCATATCCGATAATAAATAAAAACTATTAATATTATCCATGTGAGACTTAAACTATTGAACACGGAATAAATGCAGGCTTAATGCTATTTGATTTTGGATTTCCGAAGATCCTTTCCTAGTTTTGACGGCCATATTATTAGTTCCTTTGGTACTTAAAATTTGTATGTAAAAAAAATTACATGATGTTATTACAAATTTTTCTAAATACGAAGCGAGATTTTTTTTTATTCTCATTCCCTTGTTGCGTTGTGACACTGCTTTGTCTAATCATTTTTTATAATTTTTTATAATTATTCTCTCGTCCATTCCTTCTTCTTTCATATTTTCATTTTCTCGTATTAATATCTCTGGTCTTTTTCATACCTCAACCCATTTCCTACTTGCAAACATCGCGCTTAAAAAAGGAAGAATGTGGTTTTATTTATTTTGCTCTTTTCTGCGAAGCGAAATTGTATCACCTGATCTATGTACCAAAGTGTATAAAATTCATATAACGCCATATAATTCTATTCACGAAAATATTTAATCTCCGAATAGAATTTCTGGTTGAATGGCGATGTTGGAAAGAGGATTTTTATTATATCGGGATATTAGAACAATTCTCTTCGGCGGCTTATGGCAAAACGAATTTCAAGTTAATACCAAGCCTGAATATAACCTCCTTTGAACGAATATAAAACGTTTCTAATCATATTATTTACTTGCGGTCATAATTCAAGGAAAGTACATATGCATAACTATGCAACGAAGAATTATTCTAAATTCATTTATATAATTTCTTCCGTTTTTAATTGATTTCAAGAAGAAGGTTCGCAAGTCAACACGATCTTTTTGATCCTTTTGCATGCGAGGCAGACCACGCATAGCTTTTTTTATTTGAAACAGTTCTATAATAATTGAATAATATTCCACTTTGAGTATAGGCAGACTATGGATTTTGTACCCCTTCATAACTTCTATTCATATCATTACACCTACATTATAGATATTTTTTTTGTATTCACTTTGTCGCCAGTTCTACTTTTTTGATTAAAGGAACACGTATTAACATTAGATTTACACGATCTGTCATTTTAACAGCAACAGAGAATAAAATGAAATATTCTAGAAATGAATAAATGCAAATTCGTAGAAGTAAATTGTTGAGGAAAAAATTGGAGATTTAAATAGCATCTAAAATTTTTCAATTCATTTCAATAAGGTTTACTTTTTTCTGACGATTTTCATTGTAAAAAAGCTTTTAGGCAGTATTCAATTAAGTTACGATTTGTTTGCCGGCAGGGGTAAGAAATGGCAATTCTTCTATAAATAAATTTTCGAGTATTTGAATTGCTCACGTTGGCTCAAAGTACAAACCGAGATTTCCCGTTGGAAATAAAAACGTAATGCAGATGGATGTGATTTCCTCTTGTACAAGCGAATGAAAATGTAAGGAAAAAGTATTATTTTATTTCTGTGATGTTCGTTGGTTATTCTAAGACGGGGGAAAATGTGTATTAAATGTAATAATCGTGCCTATATGAGTCCCGGCTGTTTCTTGACTTTTACGTCTCCAACTCAAGTAAAAGAAATGAATTTTTTTTATTACAAACATAAAAATATTATTTTTAAAAATCATTTTGTTTTTCCATTTTTGTAGATAAGAAAATATTTTAAAATTTACTGATTACTTTTTTTAATCAAACTTTAAGTTTTAAACGCAACTTTTTACCACGCACAACTACTTGGAAAGAATTATCGCCAGCGGTATTCGTATTTCCAGACCGACACGGCTCGGGGACCTTCAAGAATAGAGCCTACTCCCATCATAAAGGTCGACAACTGAGTTGCGACTCCCCGGGTGCTGCGGCTTTCTATGGGCGTCGATGATCATTTTCTATCATATGAACCGGTCAGTCGTTTGCCTACTCTGACTATAAGAAAAACTACTGCTAAGTTTTAAACTTCCGCTATCTTTACACGATACCTAGTATATCTCGACGTTTCGGCGTGACTTGCATCTAACCCAAGGCAGACTGAGGTCCTACCTGATAAACATTTATTGCTGATTAGTTGTTTATGACCACAAAAATGTGTAACAATAAGGTACACATTGGTTTATGTCTACACTTGGAACATGGATATGCGACATGAGTCTAGAATGTAATTCTGCTTTTTCTAATCCGTCTAGTTACCTACCACCCTCAGCATTAACAGATTGCAATAGCGTTGCTGTGTTCGCTCAGTGATTTAGGTGAGACCGTGGGGCAGAGTATTCAGGACGAAGACGTTTTACTATCCATGGTCTCATTGTCATGTATATCACTTGCAATGGAGGTCAAGTATTAGGCCGTTGTTGAAAAAAAAATTACAATCAAAGATTGTAGGATTTCGTATCAAATGAAAAATAAATTTAACTTTACACAGTATACGACTTTTGATTTTTACGTTGTTAAGGTGAATTTAACTGGTAAGATAACGAACTTTTACATCATTGATAATTAAAAGATTACTTAATCACCACAAGAAGAGGCAATCTATTAAATAAATTACATTTGCATAAATGAATAAAATAAATTGTAGATATTTTCAATCAATCAGTCGATGATTAAAAAAAAATATCATTTTCTTTAAATCAATGACTCAATGAAAAGCGTTTTGTCAGTGCACTGCAAAACGTTGACCAGTTTGTTACGATCCGCTGTTAAAATTCTCCGTTCAATTTGTATTGAATTCTGAAGTATGCCAATTAAAATGGCATCGTTTTATTTATTCAATTTACTCAATTTAGTGTTATGTAAATTGGAACTGAAATTAATCAATATAGTTTGAACATCAGCGCAGCAGATTTATTGTACGTAAAACTATATAACTATGTAACTAAGTATATCTAACATGATAACAACCTCTTATATGTTGAGCTACAATAAAAAATTACGTTACAGTTGTAGCTCGACTCATCAGAGATTGCCTTGACGCTTTCATTTTGGAAAAAGTAGTTTAGTCATCGTCTAGACACAACGCAGTTTAATGTTTTCACTGTCTCCGCAGTGGTTTACCAGCTTTCCTTGTAACGATGAAGTCAAGGGTTTAATTCCCGGGCCACAGCAGTAGTATAAATGGTGGTAGGGATTTTCGAATCCGCCTGGCTAGTTACCAGCCTCAATATCTGCCGCTATAACAGAAGTCCTGTGTTTCAGTAGTCATTCATGAGAGTCAAAAGTATTCTGGGCGAATACTCCTTACCATCTACGGTCTCATTGTCACCTAACATCAGATGAAATCGGGGTCAAGTGTTGGCCCATAACCGATAAAATAATGTACACAATTTTTATATTATAAATTCAATACCGCAGAACTAAGAAATTCATTAAAGAATAAAATTAACATTACTGAAATACACAATTAAACACACATAATTTTGTTATTAATAAAAAGATCTTCATCAAATAAAATATCGTCCCACAAAAAATCACATATATGGTTGCATATAAATATGGACCTCTAATTTAAAACATACAAAAACATAAATGTTTCGGAACGAAAGCGCCGCAAAAAGCTCGTAAAGAACGAAAGCGTTTTTCATAGCAGGAAAATTTTAAAAAACAACGAACTAGTTATTATTTTTAAAGCTTTGTTAAAGCCATCGTAAAATTTCAGCCCGAAACATTCGGAGCTGAAATATTTTTCCATTCAATGTAAACCAACTGGTGAGGCAAAGTATTATATATCTACATTCCAAGGCTTCTGCCAGGAACAGATCTCGAATATAACAAATGAAACATACGAAGCAACCGAGCCTTAAAAAAAATCCTGAACTGGTAACTTATTTTCAGTTTCTAACACCTAGAAAATGCATATGTATGTATGTGAATTACACATGGCACACTCCACACGCACACTCCATGAAGACATGGTAAACATCTTCCACCACTCCACCAGATAAACCATTTACCTCGTGATTTTTGTTCTTGCTTTGATTACCGAGTTATATGAATTGTAAAGTTTAAATAGTTGTAGGGTTCACTAAACCAGCTTAGCTAACCACTATCCACATACTTTTCATCTGTCACCTTAACATTGCTGCTATTTCTATTAAGACACTGGAGCTCATTGCAATTTTCAAGCATTAAAGTATATAGAAAAAATTAAATCTTAAAAAATTTTTTTTGCGATAGTAAAAGCGCTTTCCAACATTTGGCTCGATGCACCTCCGAAGGAAGAGGTAGCTCGATGGCTTATGAGATTTTAAACATCATTCAAAACTTTACTCGCAATAAATTCCGCATTATATTGCAATGGGTTCCAGCACATATTAGTCTCAAAGATAATGAAAAGGCTGACTAATTATCAAAATTAGCTGCGAAAATTGGTCATCTTTTACTTTTGTACTAGTTTATTTTGAATACTTTCCAAAATACAAAAACATCTGCTACAATAATTGGAAGCAATATTTTTGTAAAGAATAGGGCATCTGGTATAGGACCATACAAAGTGAACCGTACCGGATACTCTGGTTTGAAAATTGTGATTGCCACTTTAAAGTGGCATTTATGTTTTGTTCTTGTCACATACCATCAGCAAAGTTTGCATTTCTTATGAAAAAAATGATTCCCCAAAATGTAACAGCTGTAATCAAGTTGATGATGTTCAACATTTGCTGATGGAATGTGAACAGAATATGACAAAAAGGAACATATACATTTACAAACATACACATATACATTTTTAAATAAACACAGTCACTTGAATATAATGGATGTGGGACTGATACAATCCATACTGGCAGACCCAACTTCGAAATTTGCCAGAGATCTAATGGCAGAAAAGGATTGATTTGTTTTGACTAAAAGATTTTTTAATTTACTTTATAGATTTTTGTATACCATTTTATATTTAGTAATAAGTCAGTTGTAGTAATGAAAATAGATAAGATAAGATTGTTATGTCCATTGTGACTAAAATACCCAAAATAAATAAAACGCTGCGCTCTGGTTGACAAATGTAGGGCTTCATCGTAACCCAACTTCTTGCGAAAATAAGATGAAGTAGGTACCCATTGTTGATAGGAAAGTATACATAAATCCGATCAATTTATTGAAAATGAATTGAACCTTAAATCCCGCGAAAGATAATTGCGACAATATTGATTTCAAAAATTGTAATATAGCAACATTCGTTATTCTGACACAATGCATCAATCAGTGATTGTAGGAGGGCTGTAACTTATCGTACTCCCGAGATAAATCCTCACGGAACTTGGTCGGAAGCCAACGCTATCGGACTTCAGATTCGCCATAAATTGTATCTAGTGATTTAAATCAGTTGAATTCATTGTTCTTTTCCCATTCGTTATTGAGATGTTTTAAATTAATAATTAAAAAATAAGCAAAAATACTTAATTCTTATCTTTGTATACTATATATAACATATCTCTAGAAACACCATGAATACATTACATTGAAAAACTTTTTTTAACGGTCACTTTTAAAGTTCATTTTTAACGACTGTATTTTTATCTACATGTTGCCACATCACTGAACAACTAATGAAGGGATTTAAATAAAAATTATAATGTATATGATAACATCGGTTCTTTCATTATTCACGGTAACACAATTACAGGTACCTATCTTTAAAAAATCAGAGAAATGCTTATATATACTATTTTCAAATGTAATTTTTTTTATCATTTATGGGCTAACTCTGGACCTTGATTTCACCTGATAGTAAATAACGATGAGGCCTTAGATTGTGAATCGTGTACGCCCAATTTCTTTTGGCTCTCACATTTATGACTATCGGAACAAAGCAACGCTGTCATGGTCATATTGCGTTTTGTAGGTAGCCAGGCGGGGTCAAAAATCCTACTACGATCACGACTCCACGACTCCTGTGACCTGAGAATTATACCAGAGATCTACGCGTTACAAAGCGAGGCGTGTAAACCACTGCGCCATGGAGACAGTCAAGTTTTCCCCGTAGTGCATCTTTAAGAGAGGCCAGATAATAAAGTACACTTCACTATCTTAAAAAAAATCATTAACGTTAACTAAAATACAAAAACAATATTAAATTATTTTAGTGAATAATTGAAAGAGGGATTTATTTCTTGTTAATTTTATAACTGTTATATTTAGTAGATACTCTGATTTCAATTGTCCTAACAACTTAAGACATTGATTAGAATGACTTTGCTATTCTACGAAATAAATAAATGAATGTAAAGGAATAATATAGCAAAGTGTATATTAAATTTATTAATAATACATTGTGATGAATTATAAATATAAAAATATACATAAACTTTACATTAAAATCTTTATTTCGCAGTGTATTTACCATAATCATATTGACCACACATTAATATATAATTAGTGAAGATAACAAATATCAGAAAAAAAAAAAATATTTTTCCTGCCTGGACAGTCTGCGGGGGAATGATTTATGGGATCGTTAAGTAGACAATTCATCATGACTAAACAATATAGAAGCTCTGATGCAGAGCTCGGTCCGCCGCTCTATTGTGTACTAAAAGTGAAGAAACAATATTATCCGTTGTCGGCAGATGAGAACAACTATTATTCTTGACGATTATGTTACAGTTTTTTGACCGCCTCCATAGCGCAATAGTTTATCGCTTGCATTGTAACACAGAGGTCCCGGGTAACATGAATAGTGTAGTTTGGATGGTGGTATGGTTTCTTCGAAGCCACCTAGCTGACTATCATCTAAATGTGAATCTGCCAACATACGAGTAACAGCGACATTAATGTGTTTCAACTTATATGAGAGTCTGAAGCATTCTGGACGCGCAAACATTAAAATCTATGGTCTCTATTTCACTTAACATCATGTGAAAATAAGACGAACTGTGAGCCCATTGCCCATAAAAAAATATTTCAGTGTTACAATCCGGTGTCTGGTGCATACCATTTTTAATAAATTGTGTGAAAAATAATCTTCATTCCCTCAATAATGTAAGGCTTATATTACTAAGGCTTTAATAGCAATAAAAAGTTAAATATATAAAAGGGTATATGTCAACTGCATCTTACTGTAGAAGCCAGTAAATTCTCACGCTCAAAGTTGGCATTTTGCCAAATATAAGATAAGGCGGAATGCACTTTTGCTCAACAATTTTACGCTCTAATTTCTTTTACGTAACAAGAAATCAGGACGAAGGCTACAATTATATTTGTACATATAAAACTCAAAGTGCAGACTGAACGAATGTCTTATATATCAACGTATAGCCTAAACTAATCATCCCAGAGACTTTGCTGTAGACGTGTGTTGATGATGTATTATTTATACTACTACTAAAAAAAAACTTATTTTAAATTGTATCTTTTAAGAAAGGATGGGGGGAGGGGCAGAGGGCTCGAATTTCAATAAAACTTTTTATCTTCCGAATCGATGAACTCCAAAGGACGGTACAATTGCCGGGGGGAATGAAGCTTAAGTAGTTAAATTACTACTTCCAAAGAAGGCGCTTGGCGGCTAGTATGCTATATAGATATTATCCGATCATTAATACCAGTGCTAATAAAAGATTTTTAACTTTTTAGCAGTTTAATTTATCTTATAAAAAAGATAAATACAGTAGTTTTTTAAACTAGAATTTCGACACTATTTGGATCGATTACTGTATAAATTGGAAAGTATGCACAGTTTTTTCGGGCGAAATTTTTTGTCACACAAAGCAATTTAAAAGATGTTTTTAGCACGGTTGCTTTTACTAAAATATATTCCCCGTAATGTCATATAGATAGCTATTAATAAAGCTTGATGTACTTACCTCGTAAAACTTAACGTTGGTAGTAAAAGCTATAGTAAACCATACGATATAAGCACTTAAAAGTGAGAGCTTAAGCAGAGTATGTAGACATTAAAAGTTTTATATAGTTATGGTGGGGCAAAAAAGAGAAAACTATTTTTGATAGATATTGATATTTAAAATAACAACACAGTAATAAGTTTGAACATACTTTTAAGAATATATAAGCAAATATTATTTTTTTTTATTATCAATAATGCGCTAACACGGGCTCGATTGACACATGTAGACAGATATAAAGTCACACAGACCGCCACAACAGCGTGTTCAGCTTTTGTGGCGGTAAACTGACATTGAAGTCGGTAGCTAGCTGGCCGATGTAACATTATAAACACAGTGTCGTGGAGATAGTCAAAAAAATAAAAAAAATAATAACTATCATATCACTTTTTACTATTAAGTTAACTTTCGCTGGGGAAAACCGATAAAGAAACAACGTGTGGTGAACATTTGACGCGGTTAATTATTAAAAGAGCATCTTGAATACGGTGGATCACTCAAAGTAATCTGACAATAAAGAAACTCTTAGTACGTACTTAATTTTCTTAAAAGTTCGTCGTAAGACACGTTTGAGAATTCCATTTGGCATTAAGTCCAACTCATGTAAAATTTTGTTTCTTGGTGTTATTTATTTTATGCATTAAATCTCTTAAATATATATATAAATGTGTGTGTGTAAGTATAAAATAAACACATAAATGTACGTGAAATAATTAAGTTCAAACTGATTAGATGTAATAAACTTTATTAGAACTAAACGCGCCACTTTATTTAAAACACACCACACTGCTCTGGAGGAAGTATTCAGGTAGTTTTTGGTTTCACGCGTAAATACAAACTTCAAGTACTGTTAATTTAATAATGTTTAAATACAGACACTTCATAGCAGAAAAATATGTATATATGGACAAAAATATTTAAACAACTTGTACAAACTTTACAAATCATGTATGCAGCCTTGACAAATATTTGCAAAAATCATTTTTAGTGATACTAAAAATCATTAAAACTCATCAATTCGAAAAACAAACGGGTTCAAGGAATAAGTAATCAATAAATAATCACTTATAAATTGTCATTATAGTAATTGATTCTTACGAAATCTATAACGCACTACTTATACTCCTGCTGTGTAGATTATAACACTATATAGTATAATAGTTATGGTATGGCCATGGTATAATTTAGAACACAATAAAAAAGGAAGGAGCTCAAAACACCTAAGAATAAATTAACGTATATACATACGAAGTACAGCGGCAGTGAAACTAAATGTAGAAAGAAATAAAATAATCAAGATAAGGATCTATTAAGAAGTTCCACGGACCATTATGAGACCCTTGGTAGTGTATTGAACGTGACTATTGTGGGTTTTTAGTAAGTGGAAATTTTTAATGAACCTAACTGACTTCTAAAGGCGAGAAATGTTAAGAATACTTGCCACCAAAAAACATATACACAAACATGAATTAGTAATTCTCCTAAACAACAGTAAAAAAGATATAACTTTTTACGTTTTCTATTTTGTCCATTTAACCATTTACTTGTGCCGAGGTAAGTACCGTCAGTAAAACAAGCCAAGGCTTCCTAGTAAATCTTGACATTGCTAATAAAAACTGTCGGTGTACAGAACACGTAAAATGAAATAGTTCGTAAATTCGACTCAAGTTTTAAAAGTTTATGAAGCAAATTTAGTTATTTTTAGATAAAAGTACATAAAATCGAAAATAACTGAAATAGCTTCATAAACTTATAATTACATATATATAAGTCTAATATTAATTCTTATTTTATAATTGTTTCTCGAAATACAATCACGAATCAAAAGTAACAACACGTCTCTCACATTTGTAATATTATTTTTATTTTTATCTTTAATTAGGTTTCCGTTTAAACTCAACGGCAAAAATACCGTTACAATAAAATGCCGGTAATATTTCGAATGAATTTGTTTTTAAACGGAAAAGCTGAAGCTTCTTTTCTTTCTGATGAGTTTTATAAATTTATTACAGGTTAATTCGTAATATACTCTTCATAAAATCATCAAAACTGTAACGGAAATTTAGATTTAAAATCAATATTTCTTATTATCTTATTGTTAATCTTTAATTTTTGATACCAAAGTCCCCATAAAAGATCCTGTATCATATCCTGTAAAAAGGAACATTCAAAATGAACAATTTAAGAATATTAATAAAGACATGCATAAACAAATCTGATTAACGCGTCTAATTAGAAACCTCCATCGAGTTAACAACGATTGTATCTCCTGTGAGGTTTTAATTAATTAACCAATTTACTACATTGACACCTCAAACGAAGCCTCTTACCGGAATCGAGAATCCAAGAGATTATCGTACTGCAGATATGTTCCAAAATAGTATAAGTTTTAAACATTTATTGCATTTCTTTCTTAAAATAAGTTTTTCTTATATGATTGAGAGAAAAAGAATATTAAGTAGAGACTACTATTTTCGGACTGGTTTGAAGAGCTGAACATTTTTTTTTTTTGGTAACAAATACTGCATATTTGAGAGATTTGGTTCTTTCCTTATTTTAGTACTTTTTTATTTTTCTTTTTCTTTGTTGTAACTTCTATTGCATAAGGATCGTGTAAAATTTAATGCTTTAATTTTCTTTGAAACGGAATAAATATTGTATTGTTTTAAATTTAATTATATTAATGCGATGACAAACCACCTGGCTTCCATTCCACCGTGTCCGGAATTTTGCGTTTGGTAATTCAGAAATTCAACGGTTCCTACCCAATACAATTTGATTCCATTAATCCTAGTTTTATGGACATATTTATATGGTTTTCTTTCCATTTTCAAGTTTGTTGTAATTTGATGCATTATTGTATTCTCATATTTCGTCGTTTAAAAAATATATATAAAACAATGTTGCCAGAGGCGGTATAAAAAAAGAAAAAAGTCAAACGCTTATTTGAAAACAATCTTTTCATCAAACGTTGTTCCATCAAAATGACGAGTCTTTTAAATCAAGTATTAAAAGGGCAATATCGCAAGGAAAACAACAAGTTCTAAAAATAACGGGGTTCCAGAACATGCGACATTCTGAATCCTACACTTAATCAGCGTTATGGATTATGGTTGAATCCCGTTATTAAGAAAATAAAGTGAACAGTTTACGTCTATATTACGTTACATATCAATGTTATTAAAGAGAAGAAAATAGTTCTGTAAAAGAAAAATGAATAATAATTAATAATAAAAATTTAATCTTTGCTTCTTTAGGTTCTTTCGGAAAACTTCATGTAACCCGTTTAAAATAGAATAACGCGAGAAACAATTATGACAAGCCGACGTTATAAATTAGCGATGAATATTTATGAGCCCCGTGGCCCCAGCACCGTGTGCGAGGAATACCCTTGTCCGGATTAAATTGCATGGAGGATAATACCGGATAAATTATGCCCAAATATTAACACGATTATGACTCTGAATACAGGTCGAATATTATTTTCCAGGCATCGCTGTATTCGGACATTTATATTGTATTAAAAAATGTTCACAGTTCACATGTTCGCCTTGCAGACATCTATTAAAACATATTCAATTATTCTTCTCATCAGAAAAGCAGCGATATTTATAAGAGTGCCCCTGAGTTTCATGCTTGGTTCTTCTCAGGACAGTCTACTTCTTGGAACCGGTGTAAGATTCAATTTGACCATACAAAAGCGCCTGTGTAGGCTTAAATAATTGAAGTATATTTTGAATTTGAATCGGAATTTAGAAAATATAAAAAAAAACAACAAAAGACTTAAAGATTCTTTTGCAAAATTCTCTTTTCAGTTTGTACATACAATAAATTATATTGCTTTGGAAAAATTAATTAAATGCAAATATATTACCTGTAAAATATTACACATAGATTATTACGTTATAGAAATGGTGGCAAATAATAAAATTGTTTATGTTCTGCTATTATTTTTTTTTATTGAAAAATAGAGAAAACTAAATCTAGATTCGTCGTTCATTTTTTTCTGAATGACCTTCGTATAAAAATAATCCTTTAATATTAAACGAATGTCGTTCATAAATAGCTAATTACTCGATCATGTGAAACAATACACTATATACAAATTCCTATCGTATTCAAAATGCTGATATTACAAATTGCCCGCATTTCGCAGTAACATGAACCTATGCCAGGCAGATTTTATCTTAACGTCTTTGCTGTAATGGATTTTAAATGTGTTGAACGGTTGAACGAGTGACGATACGATTTTATTTATTTAAATGCGCTGAAAAATAATCTAACTTCTAAATTATTAATAATATCTCAACATTTTATTTATGATCTTAGTTTTTTATTTATTGTTATAAATGTTTACTTAGATAAATTTCCATATAATCGGTTAATAATCACTGTAAATAAACGTTAACTTTTATTCCATTAAAAATATGCTACAAACTGTTTTTGTTTTAAAACAAATTAAATCATCTTCGTCGAGTGTATTTGAAAGATATAAACTAAAAAGAGATTCAAATGTAAGCTCTTAAGAACACTTAATAAAACATAAGTTGGTGAGAAACTGCCGTCTAGCGCTCATCTCGGCGATTAATATGTTAAAAAGTCATCATAATATTTATAAAGCGTACGTAATGTTTATTTTAATATCTGAACAAAACTGGTGAATTATAATTGTTTTAACAATTTCTAACACTTCGATTGGCCTGATGTTAAGTGACAGAGGTCGTAGATGTGGAAGCATGTTTGCCCGGAATTGTTCTATGTGAGGGACAAATATAACTGACGGCAAACAGCAATGCCTATATAGCAACGGGTTACCATTAAGGGTGATAACTAGCCAGGCGGTTTCGAAACACCATAGTACCATCCAGACCACTATTTCTGTGACCGTGGTATCGAACCCGGGACCAACGCATTACAACGCAAGTAGTAAACCACAATGGCATCAGAATCCTCCTCTTGTTCTATCTCTTATGTTCCACCTTTTTTTTTTTATATTTGTAATGTTTTATCTAGTCAATTTTCACGTTTGATCTACTGTATACATAATTTGTATACTTTGTTCATTAAGTTTTTCATTTCACCCGTTGTATTTTTCTTCAAACCCCAAGTTTGACTGGAAGAATCTTCTTGGCAATATGTCCGCCTTTTTGCTAAATAAGAATAAATATAAGAAAATAATTCAATAAGAGGCTATAATTTCGAGGTATTGTTTTTAAACCATTCTCTAACTACTCACAACGATCCAAGTTGAGAACATTAAACGAGGAGACTCGAGTTCTCTCAGCCTCACACGTTTAGTGCTCTAAGCCGACACAATAGCTTTCTCTACTGTAACACATATTTCCCTTATGACACTTAAGTGCAACTTGTCTTACTCGTTGTACATAAAGTAATAATTTCACAATATTTTAATGTTCTTTGAAGTACTCTATATATATCAGGTATTGATATTAATTTTATAACCTAACCTATGTATGTCTGAAAATATGGATTACAGGATATATTTCCTTAAAATTTAAAATAGTCGTAATTTTGCGTAAATAAAAAATGCAAATTTCCATTTTTGTATAGGATTTATTGAAACAGGACTGTAAATTTAACAAAATGCGCAATAGTAACTTTTACATGGTGGCAGCTTGTTAAGGGCCTGTGACGTCATACCATCTCGCCACTCCTGCCTTGTCACTCCGACAACAATAAATACATAACCTGTGTAAAAATAAAATGACCAATGGCAATATTTTAAAAATAACTATGATTCCTTTTTGTGTTATTAACATTTAAATGTCCTGATTTGTCGTAGTAAAAACAAAACTTTTAAATATGCAATGACCATTCTACACGCCAGAGTTAATTATGAGAAAAGGGAATAACAAATTTAACAATAAATTTAACATGTCGAAAAAGTTATTTGGCGATTATCTATAGCGTTTAGTATTAGGAAAGTTAGTACGTGGTTAAACAATTAAGTCTAAATACATTAGATATTTACGATTGACTACTTAACTAGATGCGAGAGTCCCTAATAAGGTGAAAGTTATAGTGTAAATAAAATTATCAAAGCTCTCATTAATATACTAACTACCATGAGATGTATTCGTATAACGATACAATATAATAATACAATGAACAAGAAAATAACGCCATCAATATAATTATAATAAATTTAATATTAAAAATAACAACTATCTTGATCATAACGACCAGTGTTTGCGCATAACAGATCATAGAAAATATTTCGTAAAGTTTGTTTAATTATCAAAAATGGCAAACAATGCTTTTAAATAAAACGTTATTTAACAGAAGCTTGGCTCCATCCTAACCTATATTTATAGAAAATCTATCGTCATATATGTAGATAAAATATGAAATAGAAAGATTTTAAAAGGCAAACCAGCAAATCACAAGAGCAAGCTTATTAACGATAATGTGCGTGCTTAAATCTAACAACAGTTATGTAGAACTGAGCATACAACAAGAAGTAATTTATAGACGAAGGTTTTGAAAGTGTTCGCATAAAATCCATTTGTCCAAATCCAAAGGCGCGCCATTTAAATATGCCATCGATTTTTAAACTAAGTATAGGTCAATATTCGATTAAAAATTTAGCTTAATCAAAAAGAAATTGTGACCATATTCTGTTAGTTAATATTTCTACGCCACGATTACCCAAATTAATAGAATATCAATTAATCTTCCGCCATAATACTTTGAATTGTCAATGTGACAGTGCTACCAACCGCAACGCATTAAAGCATGTTCAATAAAATTTTAAATGCATTAACATAACGTTTGTGGAATTCAAATTAACAACATTTCAGGAATAAAAGCTATAATCATTAGTATACCACCTTATTCATGTTAATCAATTGATTTTATGCAATATATTTATGAGCACTTGTACTGTGTAAATATGTTAATTGATCACTGACTCCGACCATTGAGAATGGAAGTAAAGGACTCAAAGATATTTTGCTAACGATACATGATGAGAAATTACGGTCATTAATTTTACTTTTACTAATCTGCCATTCCTAGTCACTATTTAAAGTACCAATTCTAGTAGGAATAAATTTTTAGAATGTTCCATAACATTGACCTTTACTTATTTAAAAACATCGTTTTGTTATTTTACATCGGTTGTAAGGTTTTTTTTAAATTTTAAATAGACCTAATATTTTTGTAAGTTTTTAAAGATTGCATGAAGAAAAAGCAATGTTTTTCAATCTCTTACACTTAGTAGCAGTCTTGATTAACGGAAAAAACTACATTCACAAAATGTGTTTAAATATTCCCATCCATTTAAGAAATTATTATTCAAATACTTTAAAATTCGCGACACAAGGATGTTTTTTAAACGTGAACTGTTTATACATATTTTCTTCACAGCCATTTATTACACTACGCCAGGTTATATAAACTTTTTTTTAAGGTTTTTACGACTATTTTTTTTAAACGGAACTAAATAGCCATCTTATTTTACTTAATACACTTACTAACTTTTGCGACGTAACAAGTTTTAAAAATAACTAACTAAAGAGAATGTCTAAATTCATTTAAACAAAATCTAAATTTATTTACACAATTTAATAAGATCATAACATTAATAACACTTTTTATTCAATCGTCGAGTTTTGAGATTTAATTATATGTGGGTGTTTGAATAATAAGGTATAGTATTAGTACCGTTTGGACATGTTACATTAAGAAAATTTAATGCATTCAAATACAGTTTAATTAAAACTATAAGCAAGACAATTCGAAAAATATTACGATCTTTAAAAATAAATAAAAGCTGGGAAGCAACAACTTGAAGGATGATCCGAGCACCAGTATTTTATTAAAAAATTTAATTAAAAAAATATTTTGTGCAAACATTCCTATTGGCTAGATAATAAATTTTTAATTACTCTAAAAATCAAAGACAAAACACTTCATACACAATAATGCAAAAATAAAATACGGAAATATTAAAAGTACTGTTGACAATACAAATTATGACATTAACGATATTGTGACCCTGTCAATCTTATCTTTAAAAGGAAACTATTTTGTTTTTAATTTAAATTTAGGCAAGAATCAACCCGGGTCAATTATCATACATGAAAGTTTTGAGATTATATTTTGTTAGTACAAACATTCATGCATGGGACTAGAATATACAGTGATAAAAAAATTTAAAGGCAAAAACAAGCAAGTTTCGACGTCAGTGCAAAAAATCATCAGCCATTACAATAACATTTGGTATAATAAGACTTAGTGAATCAGTCCATACAATATTGTGAAACGAGTTTCATTACAATAACGTATATAAAAATCAACTTGTCAAGAAATTTGTCTCTTTAACCGTCGTACTAAGTAACACAAAACATTTACCATGCGTGTACAATGACATTACCTAAAACTAGGTAAACATATCGAATAATCTTAAATCTACTAAACATCCATTTATCAATTTCATTATTGGCACAATCGCTATAGGAAAATGCGAAAATAAAACTCGAAATAATGCATTAAAAAAGAATAATATAAATAGGAAACATAATTTCTGAGCAAGAATTCGAGAATTTAATTTATCTTAAGAAAACTATAAATTTCACTATAATAATTAAATTACAAAATCAAAATATAAAATTAAAAAATTAACTACATTCATCTATTAAATACGAGTGAATTTAAAAATAATGAAGCATAAACGAAAATAGGGAAACGGTTATCAATATTTTCTCGAATGCTTCAAAAAACAGTGCAGTATTGGCCTATAACATTTTCGTAAGCTATCGCAAAACGTACTTTAAAAAAACAATTACGAACAACTGTCATACGCGTAATGTTTTACGCGCCACGTTCGGGAACGTACGCGTCTAGTGTGTGCGACGCGTCCCCAACAGATATTACGTGATTTTCATCTTCTTGGTAGTCTCGTCAAGCATGTCCTTGAGTTTCGTAAGTGGAGAGCGCTTCTCTTCGCTGGATTTAGACGAATAAGAAGTCGGCAAATGAATGTGCAGCGGATCGCGGAGACGGGCGAGGTCTTTCTGCAGCTTGTCTATCTACAATACGCATTAAATGCCACATAAATAACAATAGAACAAAAATGTGCACTGAAATAGGACAGAATTGATTCTATAAACATTAATTCATATTGTTCATTCAACCTAGCGGTAAGATATATTTAACATATCAGATAACAGTCGTCGCTTTAACATAAAAGACGTCCAGTTATACCAGTAGTTGATGATATACCCGCCTAGATAGTCCCCTGCGAGATAACCTATGCTACAGGAAAATAACAGCAAAATTTATTTCAAAATTAATAAAGAAAATACAATAACTGAAATTAGTACAGTTGAAAATAATATCATAAGCGGCTAATACACTAAATCAATCATGTAATATACTATTTTTTAATCGTTTGTGTCATAAAGTTGTCCTGTTAAATATTATTTAATAAATATTCCCCTGTTTAACATATTGTTTACCTCATCCTTCAGATAATTGTAGTGGTTAATGTCAAGCCCGACTTTTTTCGCTTTCTTGTGCAGCGTCAACAGGTGTTGCCTGTCTTTCACATCGGGCAGCACGTACTCCTGGGGATGTGAGACAGATATATAGTATAATAGTGTATACTAGTGTTAATCTATGATATGAGAAATGATATTTGAATACCCATTTTGTAGACATACCGAATGTCGACAAATATTAAAAATTTCGCAGTAAACAATATTAATGTACATTCTTATTAAACTTCATTAATTTTTTAAAAAATCTTGGTTAACACATGACCAAAAAGTATAATTGTAACAGTTGTCATTGATTTATAGGCTCCGGAACATCAAGTTAGTAAAAATCAAAATATTCGGAATTACTTTCCAATCTGCAATTTAGGCGATGCAAATATGAAATGGGATTTCAAAAAATAATGAAATAAAACAGATTTAAATGTAATGAAGAAACATGACAAAAAGCTCGTACGTATGCATAGTTCATACTCCTTACAAAAATATTCCTACAAATATTTTTTAAAAACGGTTGGCAAACGAACCTGTTTCGTTAGCACGAAGTAGGCGTACGCGGCCATTGCGGTTCCGTAGGTGACGAAATAAGTGACCGGTTCCATGATGTCCCAAGAGTACTCCCACCAGGTGAGCCGGGCCAGCACTCCGAACTGGACGCTCATCAAACCTAAGCCTACCCACGTGAGGGCAGAGGTACGACGACAAGTCTCCACTTCTAGCGTCATGCGTTTCTGTATACAAAAGATAAATTGTTCCATCTATAAAATACAAAGCGTTAATTAATTCATTAACTCACTGACCTATATACACCGCCTTAACCACTGGTTCAAGAGACAATAAATTTTGAAGAGTGTGTTCTTTGCGATGATGAGGCATCCACTAAGAGGATAGGCTTTTGACATTCCACTCCTAACGGGACGGAAAGGGGGTGCAAATTGCAATAAATGTTTTAATTTCTGAGTCTATGGAGTCGAAAATTTGTACACAAACTGGGGGAGGATAAATTTTAATATTAAAAATACCATACTCAGATAAAATGGGCAGGTGAGGGTTAGTATTTTATAAGATAGTTATTTCCTTAAATGTAGACTGTGACAGTAGATCGCACTTAAAGAGAAGCTTATTCACTCTTAAAGACCCCAACGTCATATCTGGACGGAGACACCGACGCCGGCGGATTATTACAATCCTTTACTGTTCGCATTATAAAGAACGGGGCTAAACGTTTTATCCTAATGCACGGAATATCAACATCGAAGGGATGAATGCCTGCTGCATGTCTATACGTCCATTGATACATACCAAAGCCACAGAGCGTTTTGTTATTAGCTATAGAAGGTTACGTATATATGTTATTATCTTTACAAGTTCGTTAAACCTTCATTAAAAACGGAATGGTAATTTGTACAACTATCTTCTAACACCGGAATAAGGAGAAAACTTACAATATCATTAACCGATTGTAAAATTGAGACATCTGTCGATACTAAGTTTAACGAGTTATTATATCGTCTAAAGCATCGGTAGTAAATGGATCCAAATTCAGTAAATTGTTAAAACGTTGCGAGTTCATATGAAAATTTTCTCTTACAATGAATGCTTTGAAAAATTTGAGCAGCTCAAATATCTCCTCGCATGGGTCGTTTGCTTCTATATCAACTTTTATTAGTTGTCACCTAAATTGGTTAGCCACTATACCTCTTCCAAAGGCTGCAGTTCCGCGGACAGTTTCTCCAATTGCGACCTCAGTTCCCTCTCCTTGCGGATCTGGTGCTCGCGTACATTGAGAGCCTCGTACAGCTGGTTAACCAAGTTGCGCACGTCACTCAGCCGGGTGATCTCCTCGGAACTCAGTCGCTCCTAATAACCAAATTCGAGATTGATGTATTAATAACCAGTTAAGTGTGTTCGACGTGCGCACACGTCAATTCAAATCAATATTGTGAAACAGTTGATGTGTATGTTCAAGGGAAAAACCTAAAAAAAATACTATCGCCATGTATGTATAAATTTAATGTAAATTTTTGATAAAATTTATAACAATAATCTTCACTCTGTATTCAGCGTGTAAACTAGTCATTCTTTGCTTTTATTCTGCATTCTGTACTATTTTAAAACTTAATTTTAACGTTAACAAGTTAATACGCGGAGGAGACACAATTGCTTTTTAAGTAAATTACTCACCCGGAACTGTATGAGATTTGGCAAATCTAAAGTTATACACAAAAATGATTTTTCTACTTCTAGACTTTAAAAATTATTACATATATGATGATTACATATCGCGATGTGAACATTATCTTTTCTGCCCCTCACCGAGCGTCGTTTTTCTGCTGACGTCTGTTACTTGGTGAGCATAGCCAACGGTTCACTTGACAGCTCGGAACAGTTGTCTGAGCTCTGTCTTCGTATACCCGAATTGAGCCTTCAGCAACCGTCGCTACCACGCGCACGCTACGACATTTATCGTGATTAAAACGTAATTTTTTTATTACGCGATAAACTATTATGCAATAACGCCTTTGGAGTATTTTGTACCGGCATACAAACTGTGACTGAAGCTATGTCTAATAACTTTTAAGGAGATAAATAGGTTACCTTTGTTGTTAATTGTATTTTCTATCTAAATATGAATATTAGTCAAAAAATATAACAGTGATACATTTTTTGTAAGCCTCTTTGTTAAATAAGCGTATATTTCGGAAGGATTTTAATCAGTAGTATTGAGTTAACTCTGTAATCTCCCATAAAATTAAATAAATACAGATTATGAACTCAGAAAGTTATAATTTACCCATAATTTATGTTACAAATACGATAAATTATGTACGTCAAAAGCATTTATTTTGTTACACTGTTGCGATCTGTTTATATCTGTTTATAAAGAATTTTCGAAGATATAAAAAAATTATCTAATTTTTCTTTAAAAAGTAATGATAAAACAGGTCGTTGACGTTATGATAAATGATAAGCCATGCCGATCTGATTCCACGAGAGGTTATGATAGATATGTTTTAAGTTGTGACAAAAAATAATAAACGTGTTTTAGATTTAAACAAAAAAAATTTAAAAAAAAGTTTTGAAGCAAAATTATGATTTTCTGAATTATTTTCGTACATATTTTGTTATAAAAAAAAAGCGCTACACCTTCCCTTTTCTTAAACGGTATAGTAAAAACTTTACTGTAATATTTTTCAAAGACGCTTTTTTCATTTTCATTATAAATAACGATGTTCTAGAACATAGATGAATGACTAATCGGTCTCGTCGGAATTGTTGTTCCGGAGATTATCCCAAATTTAATAAACAAAATATTTTAAAATTAGTTGTTAGCTGTAATTATGTTGTTACGTGTACTCATTTCGTTTCAATTATGTGCTTTCTTTTATAACAATTTCAATTTTATATATGTAGACTGTCGAACTGTGTTTTTAGTAGAGTCCCATATTCAACAGCGGACTGACTGTCTTAGAATATTAATGGTTAGACTATCCAATTAATTTATTTATTAAAGCGTTAATTTTCAGAACTCCATGATGCAATAAAACAAAAAAAAATGTTAATTTCCGCCTTGTTTAATCGCAAATATTACGGCTAAAATATAAAAATAATATCCACTACACGTGTCAAAAAACGTGAAGATTATATTTTAGTCCTAATATTTGCGACTAAACGATGTCGAAATTTTGCAAAATAATTTTTCTTTTTAATTATCCAAATAATGTTATCATTAGGCATCAATGTTTGTGTACGTGACTTACCTGCGGTGGACTCTTCACGTAATATTCTGTGTCGTTGATGACCAGCCTGAAGTCATTCTCTAGCAGTGACTCCACCGTGTCACTGGCCGCGATGCGCACGCGCTCATCTGGCGCGAGCGCGACCGCACGCTCCACGCCACGGTCCTCTGCCTTCACCTTTTATAGGAAAAAAAAATTATCCCTCAAATACAATACATTGCTTTATAGTGTTAAGTCCGACTAATGCCCTTTTTTGTGAAGGTGCAATAGAGAATAGTAAGAAAATTATAATATAAAACAGTTCAACGTATTTTGATGATATGATTAACCGATCTGATCGTCGCAGATCCAATCACCACTTAACACCAGGTGGGATTGTGGTCAAGCACTAATTTATACGGATTAAAAAACTGACACTACTGAAAGGTGCAACAAAGTGTGCGGAATACACGACCACAAGCTAATATTCTTATTTTATATATGTTAAGTATTGAGTTTTTGCATGGATTAATAATATAAATAAAAATGAAACAAGATAATTAAATGAAAAATGGAACAGATCGGAACACTGCAATGCTGTTGTAGCGGCAGATTGATATTGATGGTAATAGCTAGGCGGGTTCGAAGAAACCTTACCGTCATACAGATGCCACTATACAGGAGCCATCCGATGGCCTTGGATGGAATAGCCTTCGTTTTACGTAGCAAGCGGTAAACCACCGCGCCACAGAGGCAGTCAAAGTCAGAGCTAAGATAGATGACGGTTCGTAACAGCGGCTTCTGGGTGGAAGTCAGGGTTATTTAGTGATCACTAAACCACTACAACTACCGTTGTGGGAGAGTTCGGAGCATCACTCACCTGTTCCAGCAAGTCACCCACGGTCTGCGAGACAGGGCGCAGCGTGAAGCGGCACCGCTCGCGGCGCGACGGCAGCGGGACGGTTATCACGGGCAGCCCGCGGCGGTACGTCACCGACACATCTGGCGACAAATTATTGTGTTGGACCTAATTTTTGTGAACCATGTGGACCTAAAGTTTAGGTAATGTTAAGTGACAATAAGGCAGTACATGTTGTAACATGCCCGCACAGAACACTCTCGCTCACACGTGTATGACTGCCGGAACTGAGCAACACATGTTATAGCTGTAAATTAACGCAGAGATTGGTAGCTATAATGTATTGTTTTAGGTAGCTGTCGCTAAAAAGAAATAGTTCAGAACAGGAACATAAGATTAAGAATATTAAACAAGTGCTTTCCACCAAAAAACAGAAACCAACCATTCATAAAAACTTGAAATATTAACAAAAAAAAAATTATATACGCACTGAATGGTTTCGAATCAATTTTTTTCATATTCCCCATCTGTAGGTTTCGGTTTTTTTTAAAGATGTATTTTTTAAATTCCCTTACCTTATACAAAAATAATAAATAATTACCAGATCTACATCTACTATTCCCCTAAGGGTTGATTTTTTTAAATCATTTGGGGCCAACTTCCAGGCATGCCCTTTCAAACATAAAAATGGACAATAAAAATCAGGCTACTGAGTAAAAAGTTATAGATAAATATACTACTATATATAATAATGCTAAACAAAGAGGAATCTAATTATTTTAGTCTGTCAAAAAAGAATATTAAAAAACAAGATACAATTTAATTTAACTATAATTAATAATGGTTGATTATGTCGAGTGGTTCATAGAGCAGTATACTGTACTGACTAAATAATATCATACACGACGAAATTCCGCACGACGTAAATAGCAGACGGCATCAACATTTCACGTAGAATTATTATTTTTGGAATGTGACGCGGTGTGAGCTTATCTTTACACACCAGGCATAAACGTTAGCCACTGATTTATTCGTATGCGAGAATACTAAAAACGGAAATGATGCGATCACGTTCACGGTAGTCGTGCTATTTGATAGGATTTTGGTCTTGGGTATCCATTTAAAAATGAATGTTTAAATCAATTATGCGTCACTTCCGAGATGTTTATCACTTGAATAATCAACTAGTCAAAGGGACCGTAAACATCAATTGGATACAATACATTCTCTATTTAGAATTTATGTATCTTAAAAATTCGTAATTATTTTTTTTGTCTCTTCTATAATTTTAGTTAATTCAATTAAGTATATTAAAACGTTGATATATCCAGTGATAACTTAAAAATGACGCTGTTTTTAAAACGCTAATTTCAAATCGACACTTTCACTTAGCGCGTGTTTTACTTAACGTAAATAATTTACGTCCACCCAAAACTGCGTATTGTTTTAATTGTAAATTACAAGACGTTAGACACTATCTTACATCTGTATCAGCCGCACAAAGCGCATACCTCTTACTTTCTTTATTACAAAGTAATACTAAATATAACTAAATTCTACTATGAAAAAGATTTTATTATTTATATTAAACATAATGTAAATTTTGTCCATTTGATTACAGTAGGCTATATTTAGCGCAACAAATTATTTTTAATTGTTATTAAAAGAATTTCAAAAATATACTTAAAGCGCAGATACAAATTCGAAGAAAGACTAAGTAAAGAAAGTATCCATACCTAGTCCTTCAATATATAAAATTTTAATAGATATATAGACTCTGAATACTATGTCAATATTAACAGTTAAATGTAATTGAAATTAAAAACTTAAATTTTAATAAATTACCAAGATGTTTATAACCATTTACATATTTGACAATAATTTGAAAATTTTCGGCATTCGCAGACGACGAGATTAAATAGCGTGTAGTAAAAAAAAAGGTAAGAGCAATTTCACCTTCAATACAGTCTCTATAAAATCTATGCAGGTCAAATTTTAAAAATAACTTGCGCCACAATGAAAGGCAAACGAACTACAGCCAATGTCACCTGTCTACGTATCTATCTTTATGTTGAATTAAGCTTTGGCAATTTTCCAAGAACTAATCCAAAACTTATTATCTTCGATGCGTTCCATTTCTTTACGGAGTAGTATTACATATTGAAAATAAATAAAAAATAGATTTTTTCTAACATGAATTTGTATAACTGAATCGATTAAATAAATCAATATTTTGAAAAATATCGACATTATTAATATAAGGACAAAGCATTATAAGCGCAGTACTGTTATACAACTTTTATAATGTATTTGTTTTTTTTTAACTATAAGTCAATTATATATATATTTAAAAGATAATATTAATAAACGAATTCTGTTTTATCATAGTCGCCCACGGTACAAGAAATCCTCAACGTATGTTAAATTCTGAAGCAAAGTGAACAGTATTACATTTCGTATAAGAACCATATTGAATTATAAAATAAAGTTAGTTAAAATCGTTATAAAAATTTAGAAAATAAAAAAGGTAAAATTAAATCGTTTTTGAAATGTTAACAGAGTATCATTCAGCAGCTACCGATGGAACAAATATCCGTGTAGTGACGAGCTGAAAACACTGCATGGAGCGTTCAATTAGAAGGAAATTGTTCCAATACACCTTGCATACAGACGTCGGATTCAGCGAGATTGTCGATTCGCTCCACTTAACCACTCACCACCTACCAATAAAGTATAGATATACAATACTTTTTTGTTATCGTTTTTTTTTTTACTTTAATGTAA
The DNA here is from genome assembly GCA_018245475.1 of Pharmacophagus antenor. Lineage (NCBI taxonomy): Eukaryota > Metazoa > Arthropoda > Insecta > Lepidoptera > Papilionidae > Pharmacophagus > Pharmacophagus antenor. The sequence goes on along the minus strand of DWQX01001491.1, from coordinate 692 downwards.
TTATTACATAGTTCAGAATCGTGTTGTAAATAAAGTGTGGAGTAGATATACTAGCGAACAAGTTAAAGGTCAAGAATATCAGTTTCTTGTTAGCAATGGGCTAGCACTTAACCTCAATTTCACATTATGTTAAGTGACATTGACTCCGTAGATGTTGAAGCCCGCTCGCCCAGAATACTCTAGTTGTCACATGTATGTTTACCGGAACACAATAATGCTATTATGGTGGAAGGTTGATATTGTAGGAGGTAGCAAGTCAGGCGAATTCAAAAAACCCTACCAACATCCAGACTTTACTACTCATATGGACCTAACTTTAAATATAACGCAGGACCAACATATTACAAGGGTGAAACTACTGCGCAGAAGAGGAATTTAAAATCATTTAATAATAAAAGTTTCGTACGTAATATTTCTACGACAGTACAAATGATTAAGAGTAGAGTATAGACAAGAGGACCACGAACCCCGCACTAACACGGTTTTGCACAATTGGAGCGGATTCAGCGAATAAATTAGTTGCATTGGAACATTCTCCAAAGTTTCTACAATTGAAATTCAATTCAGTTTCAGTTACAATTGAATTTCGTATTAAACGTATTAACATGAAGATTTCTATTATTACATGAACTTTAATCTAAAGTGTATATTTTCATTTCATTTCTTTTTATAATTAAACGAAGACTTATTAA
>DWQX01001490.1:0-27628 GCA_018245475.1 Pharmacophagus antenor | reverse complement strand
ATATATATATATATTGAAAAATTAATACCATTTTTAACTCGTTTATTTATATGAATGTACTAATAGTATTGATTATTCGCTATAAATTTATCTACAATGGCAGTGCTTACAACAAAATTTATAGATAATAATTTTCTCGCAGTCTGCAGATGAATTTAATACCCAAAAAATTGTACGAGGTGGCAAACAATAATGTGTTAAGTGCGAAAATTATATTTAGGGAGTAAAGAGGCTTGTTCCTTATTATTATTTTAATCTAAACTGAGTAAAGTACATTTACAATTGAAAATTTGTTTGTTTAATGTGACTAGCGAATGAAACGAACTTAAATAAAATTTATTAAGGTTGAAATTGAATAGAACAAATATGATTCTACTGCAAGAAAATCACGACGCTAAGATAATCTCACAAATACTTTATAATTTTATATATGTAAATCTTATATTTAATTTGCTTTGGTGTATATTTGTAGTATGTATTAAATAAACCAAAATATAAGGAACTGCATTTTTATCGAGTAAAAAAAATTTGTGCACTTCTTTTTTATCAAATATCACTTATTAAATATCTATATTATGTATTACTGTTTTGATATTATTACACTATACAGTGTTCTTTATGCAAACTGAGCATCGCGATACTCTTTCCAGCAGTCGCCCAGATTTAAGTGTCTCACGTTCAGGCATTGCAAATTGTTTATTGTCTTCAATAGTTGTAAGCCAGAAGCTCAATTTGTTAGCGAAGTGATGACAAGTGCCGCCCTCTCCGTTGCATTCAATGAATGGCGTTGCGCGAAAATCTTCAAGGCATGATCCGGGACTCGACAAAGCTTGACCGCCACCTTGACCGCCAGCTCCCGTATGCTGAAAAGATAAAAGTAATGTAATTTTTGTATTATATATAATAAAAAGTATTTATAAGTACTTACCATAACAAAACTGTATCCAATCCACAATTCTCTCCAACCTCCTGGACAACTTGGAATATCAAGTGTTTGGCTGTGAACAGCTATAACGTTTGCAGGAACTTCGCAAACAACACATCTAGATATATATCGCATTATTTCATTGCCTTCTACAGGCATCATTGGAATTGGTTGTCCGGTGGATAGCCAATAACTTCGATCGTTTCGACTAGCATAGTTGCAAACATCATTAAGATCGCAAAATAGAAAAGGCATAGTACTGAATTTTCGTACGCACGAGCCAGCATAACCCAGATCTTGATTATGAGCTTTTTCATTACCATCTATGTATAATAGTGAGTAACCATCCCATAATTTAACATGACCAGCTTCACACTGAGGTACCGCGTCACTTTGACTATGTCTTACAAGAAGAATTCCCGTTAAATAATCCGTAGTGACACAAGGAGCACCAGCGGCACCAGGAATACCTGGAAATCCAGTACGACCGGTTTCACCTCTTTCACCTTGTAATCCTTGTAATCCTTGTATTCCAGGTATTCCAGGAGGTCCTTCAGGTCCAGGGAAACCGCGGTCACCTTTTATTCCTGGACTACCATCAATACCGGGGAATCCAGGAGCTCCAATAGAACCCGGTAGACCATCTAAACCAGGTGGTCCGCGAGGCCCTGTTTCTCCCTTTGCGCCCAAAATAAATTGAGCAGCTTCACCTTTGTCACCTTTTTCACCAGTCATCCCAATCAAACCAGGTGACCCGGGATATCCGCGATCACCTTTAATTCCTTGTAAGCCCGTAGCACCTGTTATGCCTACGCGACCATCAAAACCTCGTTCTCCTTTTTCTCCTTTTTGTCCTATTAATCCTGGTAAGCCTTGTGGCCCTTGATCACCTTTTTCACCAGGCAAACCAAAAGTGGTGGCACCTTTTTCTCCTTTGTCTCCTTTTGGTCCTTCAATACCAGGCAGTCCTGGTAAACCTGGCAAACCATCAAATCCAGGTGGACCAGCAAGACCTTCTCGACCTTGATCTCCTTTTTCTCCGCGAGGTCCAGGTGGAGCAGAAATTCCTGGAGGGCCCATTTCACCCGGAAGCCCAGTTAATCCTTGGTCACCCTTTTCTCCAGGAGCTCCTTGTTGCCCAGGGCGTCCATGTTTTCCAGGCGTTCCAGGTAACCCCTTTTCTCCTTTTATAGTTATTCCAGGAATTCCAGAAGGACCAATAGGACCTCTGTCTCCTGCAAGAAAAACACTATTTTATATCTACTGGTACTACAAGGAAATTCAATTCAGTACGAAATCGCTTGTTATGTATTTGTCTCTCGAAATAAAGTTATTTATTTATAAAATATATTATTTATTATAAGGTACTAAGTATCCAATTAACATTAATGACCTTTAAAATATACTAACAAAGAACAATTTATGTAAAAATTTGTTAATGATTTATAAATTGTATGTTTGAATCCACAATTTTTGTACATATAATAAGATGGAAAGTAAAATTTAAGTAGATACATTTAATAATAAAATAACTTTACTTCGACTCACGTATTCTCTTTTTAAGAAAATAATTTTAAATCTGCTTTAATAATATGTTAATTGCAGCATGTCCGGGTGACTGTAAGGCCTTTATTTGGGCCATCTCACCTGTATTGGAATGATTATTATTTGACTACTTGAGAAGGATATTATAGATTTAATCACAGGAATTAACAAAATTATTGTTGTGTTAAGTATAAAAGTAAAACGAAATTTATTTAATAAGAATATTAATTAAAAGTTAAAACTTTAAAGCATTCCGTACTAAGTTATAATTGGTCCTGACAACAGATAAAAGTTGTGTTTTTTAATTTGTCTTGTCTTTGATATGCAAACATTGACGAACAAGGTGTGGAATGGTCCGTTTGTATATTTTTTAGCAATTAGGACAATATTACAATGCGCTATTAATGCGTCTTCCGGAATTATTTTTACACATTACTTAAACATCGGTGAGAGTCGCCAGCAGATCACGCTTTGTACATCGATAATCGTGGCCTAAGTGGCGTTTGAGATTTCACTGACGAGCACAACAGTCAACGTGTTAAAGAGGTGATAAGTGAAATGATATATGGAAAACAAACTTCACTGTTACAGGATATTTAAAAAATTAATAGTTGATGCTTTTAAAAAATCTTGCATCTGACCGGTATAGTATATTTATATATGAAACGATTTTTCTCTTGTGGTCTTATAGATCATGTGCTGGACCTAATTATTCTTACCTTTATAGAGAAACTTATTACCAACCTTTTTCGCCTGGATATCCAATTCTTCCCATTTCTCCTTTTTGGCCAATGGCTCCTCGATCGCCCTTTTCTCCTTGTAAACCTTGTTCTCCATCTCTGCCGGTATCTCCTTTCAATCCTATAAAACCCGGATTACCTTGAGGTCCCATATCTCCTTTATCTCCTTTAATGTTAATAGATAATCCTGGCAAACCTCTATCACCTTTAAGCCCATCGAGACCTCTGGGTCCTGGTAAACCTACGGAACCAGCAGGTCCTTGTTCTCCTTTAAGTCCATCCATTCCATCACGTCCTGGAAAGCCTCTATCTCCTTTATCGCCCTTTGCACCTTCTGGTCCTGGAAAACCTGGTTCACCAGTTGGTCCAGGCATACCATCTAAACCTGGTGATCCTGGTGGACCAGATACGCCAGAGGGCCCTCTATCTCCTTTTTGTCCTCGAATTCCAGGGAATCCACGATCTCCTTTACTACCAGGTTGCCCTGGATAACCATCTAATCCACGTGGTCCAATAATACCTTTTTGACCAGCTGGACCTGGTAAACCATAACCCGGTAAGCCAGCATCTCCTTTATCACCCTTTTCTCCGTTGATTCCTGGAGCACCGTCTAAGCCTCTTAATCCAGGTATTCCAGGTTCTCCTCTATCTCCCTTATCTGCCGCTAAACCAGGTTCTCCTTTCAGACCAGGAATTCCAGTAAAACCTCTATCACCTTTTTCACCTGGTAAGCCCATACGCCCCGGCTGTCCAGCAGGGCCTTCATAGCCCTGGTCTCCTTTTTCTCCAGACTCACCGGCAGGTCCAACTGGACCGTTAATACCTGGCGCACCGGGTAAACCTGGAAAACCGATCTCTCCTTTGTCTCCTTTTTCTCCTGGCATTCCATCGAGTCCTGCAATACCTGAAGGACCTGGACGTCCGCGTGCACCAGGGAAACCTTTAGGGCCATCTGGTCCCTGCATACCGGGTTCCCCTTTCTGACCAGGTAATCCAATAACTCCGGGTTTACCAGGAACTCCTGGATAACCTTGTTGCCCTTTAGGTCCGTCCCTTCCTGGTATACCTGGCACTCCCGATACACCAGGGGGTCCCACAGGGCCAGATTCACCTTTCTGTCCAGGAAAACCTGCTACTCCTGGTCTTCCTGATACTCCCATATCGCCTTTTTCTCCGCGCAAACCAATTGGGCCAGGGGGGCCGTCATCACCAGGTTGTCCAGGTAATCCTCTAGGTCCTTGATCTCCTTTTTCTCCTATTAAACCTGGAGGTCCGGGAGGTCCTGGCATAGAAGGTCCTATTTCTCCTTTGTCACCTTTGTGCCCAGGTAATCCTGGAAAACCTCTAGGGCCAAGTTCACCCGGGGTTCCTGGGAATCCCATCGTACCCATTTCACCTTTTTCTCCCCTTGGTCCTGGTAATCCCCGAGGCCCAACAGGGCCCTGTCTTCCAGGCAAACCCATATCTCCTTTCTCCCCAGTACGACCAGCGAAACCTTGGTCTCCCTTTTCACCAACATCACCTGGAAAGTTAAAAATGTTGTTATTAAGTACAATACGAAAGTACCTAAAATTTAGAAAAAAACTATGGATAGAAAGATGTTTTACTGGGCCAGATCTATGTACGTACTCTTAAAAATAGGGAAAAATATAAGGATTCGCTAAAAACTTTAATTAGATTTGTCTTGTAATTTTTCTATTCATTGATGGTTTACGTTTCGATTTTCATGTAATATACAGGGTTCAATGAATAGCCTGTTGTAATATTAACTCTGTCGTCCGCATATTTCGGCAAAACTTTCATGAATTTTTAGAAATCAAATAAAATAAACGTTCTATGTGTAATAAAAAAAAAATTTAAACGCATAAATTCTATTATAACTAATACGAAAAGTACAAAAAAAAAGGTGTCTTTATCGGTTTTTGGCCTTAAAGACAGCTAAAAATTTTTGTTCATCTGTTACTTTTCACTCGCAACAAAATGACATCACTGTGGTGTCGCCGGACGTCAGAGTTTATACTGTAAACATCGACGTCCAAAAACAAAAGACACTGTTAAGTGGAAACAGTAAGAAAACGACATAAATAAAGGGAAATACTAGGCACATAATGATAACTAGCATTATTATTTTTTTTTACAGTGAGCAAAAGGTACTTATAAGAATTTTGCTTAGTTATTAGGTGTTAAATAATTTGTGAACGATATGGTTTGACTGACATCATCATCTTTATTTACAAAAAATATAGCTTGTTTTGCCACTATGATGTTGTTCTGATGAACGAATGTCAAATGACGTTAACAGTTCACTGTTGCAGATTTTGTCATAACAAAAAAAAATTTTGAACTTTAAAACAAAGCTAATTTAGGTAAATTTAATAAACAGACCTGACTATATTATTTAATTAATTAATTATTTGAAGGTTATACATGACCTAGCTCGTCTCATACTAAATTAAATATTAATAACTTTGGTTTGTTCTATTTTTTATTTTATTTTATTTAACTTTTGTACGTCAGATAAAATTCTTAAATAAAAATTAGGATCTATCCATATTATATTACATACACGTTTTAATTCTACATACATATTTAAAACAATATTTTTAATCTTGTTGATTAAGCGGTTAGCAAAATTTCATTGTATACATCGCGCTTTATGTGACAGGGGCGAAAGTTATTCGACCCAAGGTTAAGTACGACTACATCTCCATATTTCGTTCGGTAACGCTCGCATCAATAGTTATATATGCGGGTAGACAAGACATAGGTCTTTAGCGAGCGCATCGCGTACATTCGCCCCTTCTATCGTGTAACACCGACCTGTTCGGACACGTTATACGTGCCCCGGCGTACTTAGCATATTTTTCTGCTATTTAGACTTTCTATTCGGAGTACACCCTTAGCTATTATAGCCGTTGTTAAGGTGAGGCCATTGTAAGGTCATATGTTTACATAGTCTATACAATGGCGTTTACTTGTCTAGCTATCCTACGCAGAGCCTGGTATTTCTGGATACTCATTATGGGTCACGGGATAAGAATGGCATAGGGATAAGAATGGAATTATGTACATACGCCTTCTCACTTATTATTGTTAATTCAATCGATCTTGAAAGAATTAGTCAACGATATTGACAATTACTTGAAAAAAATAATGTAATTACCTGGTAAACCTTGTGGTCCTTGCGGTCCTTGTAAACCTCTATCGCCTTTAGTTAACTCTTTTAAATTAGCCGGACACATGCCTGGTTCTCCTTTTTTACCAAATCTACCTGGGGAACCCTTGTCACCTTTTGGACCAAAATCGCCTGGCATGCCTTTTTCTCCTTTAATTGAAGCTCCTTTAACTCCAGGCATTCCAGGGGTTCCAGGAATGCCAGGTATGCCGTCAGCTCCTGCTGGTCCAATAAAACCTTGATCGCCCTTTGGTCCAGGCATGCCTATAGGACCACGATCTCCTTTAAAACCATCACTTCCTCTTTCCCCTTTCGGCCCTGGTAATCCACGTGGTCCCTGTAACCCTTTTTCTCCAGGAGGTCCCTTTACCAAACTCGATGGAATAATAGCATCGGTACCTTTATCTCCCGGAGGACCCATTGGACCTTCGTCGCCTCTTTCTCCCTATAGAAAACAAAAATAATTTTCTTTAGGAAAATCTACAGTTATAAATAAATACAAAGTACTACAAGTTAACATAGTAATACATACAGGAGCGCCAGAAGAACCGGGTAATCCATTCAGTCCATCTGCACCACGTTCGCCAGGTAGACCTACTGGGCCAGCAGGACCTCTTTCTCCCCTTTCACCTGGATAACCATCTGCACCACGATCACCTTTGGGTCCGGGACCACCAGGCCAACATTCATTACAGCGACCGCCTACGTCACCTTTAGGTCCAGAACTTCCCGGAATTCCATCGAGTCCGGGACTGCCTTTGTCTCCTTTATCTCCTGGTGCACCCATTTCTCCGGGGCTTCCTGGAGTACCTAAGGTAGAGTTTCCTGGCACACCTCGTAACCCTTGGTAGCCCCGTTCTCCTTTTTGACCTTTTTCACCGGCAAGTCCGGAACGTCCACTGCTTCCCTTTTCTCCCTAATATTAAAATAATAATGATAACATGTTATTACAATTAAATATATTGGCGAATAACAATAACACTAGTTTATGTAAAAGCAATTATCTTTTTTATTAAGATAAAGAATGTGAAATCCACCCTTTTGGTTTATTACTATAAAATTTACAGTAATGCTCAATAAAATACTATTTTTACGACATCTTTCTTTAACTGTAAATAACTTTCGTTGTAATCAAATTACAAATGATATTTCACGTTATTTTTTTGATAAATCCTTTTAATGATTACCATATTTTATTCATTCAATGACAAAAATTCACGTAGACTAGGCTTCATAGGAAAGTGTACTTAATAATAATTAATAAAATGCCACCGAGCTTTTTGGCCAATTCTTCTTAGAAGAGTATATATTGAAGAAACTTGCATTACAATCCTTTGGCCATGTAAATGTGCTTATGGAAGCCTAATCGAATAGGTTTTAAATTCAATATGAATTTGATATAACTTACGGGGATTGAAAAACCATCTTCTCCTTTCATTCCCCTCGGACCTTGTGGCCCAACTGGGCCATCGTAACCTCGAGGTCCTATTTCACCTTGGGGGCCATCTAATCCTGGTTCGCCTTTTTCTCCTTTTTGGCCCGCAGGCCCTTCTACGCCTGGTGTTCCAGGCTCTCCTTGACCACCAGGCGGACCCATTGGACCAGGTTCTCCACGTTCTCCAGGTCTTCCATCAGTACCTTTTGGTCCCGCGGGTCCAATATAACCTCTAGGCCCAGATGGACCTGGGGGACCACGTGATCCTGTGCGGCCACCAGGTAACCCCTGTACTCCCTTCAAACCTCTTTGTCCTGGTAATCCATCTTTTCCTGGCTCTCCTTTATCACCTGGTCGTCCAGGAAGACCTGCTAGCCCATCATTACCTCTGTCGCCTTTTTGTCCCATAGGTCCAGGGGCACCATACATTCCATCTCTACCCTGGAATCGGTTAAAATTGTTTATTGCAAAAGATTAAAAAAAATTAGCGCTGGTGAAGTTGAATTAAATTACAGTCTAGATATAAAAGTTCTTTGAATAACTAAATATATCACAAGCACCTGTCAAGTTCATATTCACGATGCAAGAGTGAAATTTAACCGACAATCTACTAAAGACATGCTGAACGTCAGTCTGTATGAGATTCGTACGGATTTCAAACAGCTGAGGAACAATAAAACTCCGCCTGTCACCTAGGCCCACATCGAGTGATGATAGAGTTACGATAAAGTTTCTAAAAGTCCATGGTCCATTAGTATTGAAAGCTCTTCATAATTTGATAACTTCATTATAATTTTATACTCCAGAATAAAATGCTAAAAGCGTGGCATATGGATGTGCCTAAACATTCGTGGAGCTATAGATATAATAGATATGTAACAAGTTTCTGAGTAAGGACTACAAACTATATTAGATAAACAAAAACTCCGGCAACGAGTGAAACCCCCATATAATCGGTTCCGAAAATGGCACTATTTAGTATTTATAGGCTACGAGCCTTTTATTACTCGAAATATCATTTTTTTAAATATTATAAATATATTTGTATTAATGGACTCCCTGGGCCTTAAAAATATTCTGAAAAATCTCTTTAGAACGTTTCAACTTATAATCAGGGTCTATAATGGACTTGCAAAAAGTGAAGTTCATAACAAATTATCTCATTATACTCACGCCTCTATGGGTTGAAAAATGTACACTAGACGTTATCGATGGATATGTATATCTCGGACAAACAGTCCAATTTCTAAACAACCGACATATGATAACTTTACAGTAGGCTTTATTGAATGGTATAAAACACATAAACAACAATTGAAATGGATATACTAAGAATTTATTTACATTATCAAATTATAATGGAGGAGATTTTAGAAAACTAAGGCCACCGATATAGTCAATAGGATTATTTTCAATGGCACTAAATAAGGCACATTTTCCATTTGACTATCGATCGAAGTAGGTCTTCTTAAAGTAGCAGCTGCGTATAGCAAATGCAGTGTTGGTAAGACGATCTGATGACGATCGCAGTAAACACGGATCTATCACTGTGAAGATTATGAGAGAGACCTCTACATGACAGTGTTCCTCTATCGATCGGTAATGATGAATATAATACTGATGATGAAAAACCATCAGACTATAATTTTTCAATCTTTTTCTTTACTCACCATAGGACTAGGGATATACTTACTAACATAGTTTATTCGGATTCCAAGAGTTAAACTTTAAAATATCTAATATTTCATGATGACCTGGTTATTATAAGATTTAATATTCTTATGAAACTTACTATTGCGCCAGGATTTCCTCTTATTCCCTTTTCTCCTTTAATACCCATTTGTCCTGATAAACCGGGTTCACCCATTGGACCAGTATCACCTTTGTCACCCATTCTACCCGGTTCACCCTTTTCACCCTTCGGTCCCATGTCGCCCGGAACTCCTCTAATAGCACTAGCATTATCTTGTGACGGTAATACAATAGGAGGACAACCTGGACCTTTGTCACCTCTATCTCCTCTATCCCCCTTGTCGCCTTGAATAGATTGTCCCTTGGAACCTTTAGCACCTTTATCACCTTTAAATCCTTGTGGACCCTAAAATACAATGATAACAATGATAAAAATACCCAAGAAAATTTAAGCCTGAGAATTTTACTATTTAGTGTTCATTAAACTGGCCTATAGTGCACCTGAACTGGTCTAAAGTGTTTTGACTGGCCCGTTGGTGTAATGAAAGTAATCTCTTACACCAGGGGTCACGGTTTCGATTCCCACTTCGGACAAATATTCATTAGATGAACATTCGTGTTTGTTCTGTGTCTGGTTGTTAAGATATATTTATTTTTCAAAAAAAATATCTATGAATGTTTATCTGTCTCTGATGTAACCCATACTACAGGTACTTAGCTTAGCTTGTGTACTATGTGTGAAAATGTGCCGGTTGTCTATTTATTTATTTTTTTTATTTAAACTTATCGCTTACTATTGGACCCATATTTCCTTTTGGTCCCTGTAAACCTGGAGGTCCAGATGGTCCAACTGGTCCTTGATTCCCTTGCATTCCATCAGCTCCGGGTTCACCTTTTTGTCCTTTAGGATACCGGCCAATATGTGCTGCTTCTCCTTTGTCACCCTTTTCTCCTTTAGGTCCTGCTATACCACGAGGCCCTTGAGAACCTTTCGATCCCATTTCTCCTGGTTCTCCCTATAGATAACATTAATAATTTCAGGTAATTATCCTCAAGAACTATTGTATAAAAAATAAAATGTATAAAAAATGTGTTACGTCAGTTCCATTGCATCCATCTCTTCCAGGTATTCCAGGCATACCCGTCTCGCCTTGTGGTCCAGGTGGTCCTGTTAAGCCAATAAATCCTTGAGCACCAGGTTTTCCTCTATCACCTTTCGGACCACGGGGACCCTGTGGACCCATTTGTCCTTTTTGACCTTTAGGTCCTTGCGGACCTTCTGCACCTTCATGACCAGGGAGTCCTCTCATTCCCGGCGGTCCTGGGACCCCTGGGAATCCCTTTACAGTAACAAAATAAACATTAAAAACGGTCACGAAATTTAAAAAATATGCTGTAAATGAAATTAATTTATCGTAAAAGTCGATAATGACCAACCGCTGGATCCGTCTCCGAGGATGTCTGTACCTATCTTTGCTGAACCGATTCTTTTCATTTCTTATTTAATTTATATGCCAGTTTATAAACTGTAACGTTTATTTTATCGAAATTTAAGGCGTATCCCTTAGTTTCAGTAAAACATATTGTGTAAATAGTTCCACAAATTATATAACTGTCCATACGCGTTAATCAAATTGTATAGTAAATTTTTAAATGTGTTCTTAATAGAAGACACTTTTCTATTACAGGATTACGAAAAATTTATTTTACGTAAAGAGAGAATTTGTAGAAGATTACAGCAGTATAAAAAACTTTGATATTTTCTTCTGTTCTACTTAAAGTGATAATGCAAAGCCACGTGTTAATATTTTCATCATAAGAGAATTAAATTTGTCAAGGTAAGCTATTTTTTAATGTAGGGCGATTTTTAGATGAAATTAATATTTTTATAAATTACATCTATGTAAAGATTTAGTTTATCCAAGATTCTAGTGTCATTGCGACAATTTTGGAATAGGGTATTCGGCCCTATGACTGTAACTTTTGTTCATTAAATTTTTCTTAACATTAAATTAATCTTTAATAGGTTAAAAAAATAATAATATATTTTTTTAACATTAAGTTATAAATAATTGAAGCCTTTTCTATTTAAAAGTAAAGAAGAAATTGCCACTTACTCTTGAACCTTTTTCAGCAAAACATTTAGGCACACAGCAACCTGGCGCTGTACAGTTACGATCAAACGCGGTGGTACGTTGTCGAGTTACTGGGTCGTATACGGCGAAGTTCAGACCAGAGCTAGATGGTGGACGTGGCGCTGGCAAGTCTGGACGACCCGATAACCCGTAATATTTAGTCGGCGGCGGCGGCGGAGGAGCTGGAACATTCCGTGAAGCGTACCAGTCGGTCGGCGGCCATTTGCTTGCATTTATATCGTTGACATCCATCCAATCATCATCTTGCTGCAATATAAGTACTTTTCACTTAATTCAGAATAAATGTTACTTGATGTCAGAATAAATGTTTAGTTTTTACTCCTAAAAACAACGTAAAGTTTTCTGTATTAAAACGCCTGTCATTAATTTTTGGAGAAATTAATGTTGAATTTATTTAATAATTTAACAGTCAGTGTTAAACCAAAAACCAATTTCTTACATAAACTTAAAAAACGTGTAATCTGTTGTATTTCTAGTTGTATAATATTCTACGGTGAATGCGAGACAAAGATAGCAGTTTTAGCAGAAACATTCGGCCGTAATCCGAATTGCCTGTCGTTAAGCTTCTAATTTAACTATCACCGTAGCGCAGTGGTTTAAAGCTGCCCTTGTAGCACGGAGGGTCTTTGTTGGATTACGGGGCCACATAATGAGTAAACTTTGGATCGGTAAGGTTTTTTCGTACCCGCTTGGCTTCCTATACCTTCTCTTGTCATTAAAAATTTATCATTAAATTTGTTCACAATTTTACGAATATTAAATTTTTATGGCGAAACTCTAATTTTTCTTCAAAATATAATGTTTTGCATAAATATAATGTTTGCAACAATTCGTGCATAAACAACATTTAGGTCCATAAATTCTAGCGTTTACAAAATATTATCATATTCATCTATAAATAAAATGAATAGCTGAAATCATCATGCATTTGATATTTTTTAAAAATCGCAACTTAATCGTGAAAGACCAAAAGAACAAATTTTATAAATTCCTTATATTTCTGTTTGTATATTACCTCAACACTAAAATAGTTATAATAATTTGATGTTAATAATATATAATTACCCTGGTTGAAATTTAATAAACTTTTTATAGCGGAAAACTGTTGTCTTTCATTATCCACGCATGCTACAGCTAGTTAAAAATTAATGGTAATCGGGTCCATGTTATACCACAAAAAGTTTACTGTTAAAAAAATCTTTCTATATTCTTAAACAAGTGTATGAATGAAAAATTATTTCATTGACTAAGTAATAATCATATACAAATTTAATAAAAAATAACTCGTAAAACGTGTTTCTGTTAGTTTTTTGTTTAATTACTTTGATTAATGCGGTTTTTTTCTATAACATGTTATGTTATGTTAACAAAATTTTATTAAATCTCCTTTTACACGATAAGAAGTAATGCTAAGAATTAATCTAGTATGTGTTAATAAACAAAACTGTTTACGTTACATTTAAAAAAAAACCTATTGTATAAAACGTGACTTCGTATAATTTGATATGCCGTAATAAACCGCAATTCCGTTCTAAAGTAATAGGACACATATTATCTTTATATAATTTATAATTCCTATTATCAATTTTTATTCAAATTAATTTATTATGTGAATTATTTAACTATTAGTTTTTATTTTGACTTGGAATAACGAAAAAGTAACAGAAAACGGTCCAGATTTTTTTGTAAAATAATAAGAGGCGAAGTACTCAGTAGCTTCCGATAATATATCTTTAAAATCACTTTAATTATATTAAAACAGTTTTAAGTATTTTTTTTAAATAATTTTGAATTTTCTTAATATTTTATTGTCCGAAAAAATCAACAATAATGTTTTCAAAAATAATAAAAAGAATAATGAGCTTTAATAAATTTGTATTTAATCTAAAGCCCGATTGTTATTTTAGTTATTAATATAATATCCTTATAGATTTTACAATAAAGCGTAATTGAAAATAAAATAAAGTTCTTGCAAATGTTTGTAAAGGGGAACTAATGTAACTTACAATTAACATTTATTTATAATATTTAATAATTAACGTTTAAAACAGAACTTTGGAAGTTTGCGCAATGCCGACGCACAACATCCGATGATAAATTTTGTCGGTGCCTTATATATTGTGTCGCAGTACCAAATTGCAAATTATTGTAGCAGAAGAAAATAAAAATATAAGATTTCTATACATTAATTGTTAGAAATGATCAAACTTGTGACATGTCGATGGTAAACGGACCGTAAAATTCCTAGAACTAGTAACTGAATCATTTTTACGTATATAAAAATAATGGTAATAGTCCGCATATTTTGGAGAAATTGCAAAAAGAAGAAAACAAGCCGATTGGCGAGTCTAGAGTCCGGGAGGCACGCCTGCGCTCGACAAACCGTTGTTAAATTTTGGTTAGTTTTTGATTGATATCGTACATAAGAGAGATTAGATTATTTCAAATAAATTAAAAATAAATCAAAACTTACCGTTATAACTCCCGTTAAAGGCGCCAAAATTGCTACCAACCTAAACGAAAATTTTGAAATTTAATGCACTGAGAAAAAAAAGTAGATACTATTACAGTTACATTTAAAATTGATATCCATTATTAAAAAAAATCTATCAAATGAGAGGTAAAAATTAAATATTTCAGATGTAAGAATTTACCAAAGTACGTGAAGCGCCATGGCACGAAGCGCGCTGCGCCTGAGTCCCGTGCGCGCGCGCCGTTCGTGCAGGGATACTAAGGAACGAGGAGCGGCCGGGCGGCAGCTTGCGCGCCCCCGCCCCGCGCGCTGCCGGTGGCAAGGCGGGCGCGGCGGTCAGCTTCGCTCGCCACCACCAGTAGTGCGGCGCAGCCATGTCGGGCCCGGCGCGTGCGCGCCCTAAAGCGCTCCACTTTATTCATCTCGTGCTCACCATCTTGCTGGTGCCCTGGATCCCACAGCCTTGCTTAGCTGTAAGTACTTGTAAACTATTACAATCTGTCAAACGAACACCATCGATCGAACTTACAATAAAAAAGTAGTCACCAATATTTGTGAACGATCAAAGAATAAGTTAAGGTTTTCAAAATTTTCAGTGTCTCCGACACGAGTTTAAAAGCGCAGGAGGCAACAGCTTTACATATGATTAGTGACAGCTAAAATTATTTCAGCATATTATTATTTGCTTAACGAAAAATAGTTCAAAAAGTCTGATGTTTTGTTGATTACTTACTGTCTCTGAATAAATTAATATTTAGACTGTTCTTTAAATATTAATTTACCTCGAAGTAAAACTTCTTGATCAGGGCAAACTGCATTTTAGAAAAACTTAGATGACGTTCGGTCTTCAAGGATGATGCATACGTGAGGGCTTCAAATCTGAAGCTTTTCCAACAAAAGCATCGTGTTGCACATTATTTTGTGTAAGCTAGTTTAAAAATATAGTCTCTTTGAAAAAAACTTTCACCTATATAACAGTATGTTTAACGACAATATCATAAAGCTAAAGTTTTACTTTTTCATTTGTTTAATGTTTTTGTTGATTTCATTTGAAATTGTATATTTTTTTGTATCGTTGTAATTTTATATAAAAACATCAAAGTTTTTATATACTCTTAAGACAGCAACTTGTAAAATGATATTTTTTAATGCAAATTAGTCAAATGTTATTTCAGTTTTCCTTGAGTAGTGTCTAAATATTTACGAATTTTCTTCAACCATTAACTAATTTTATTTTTATTTTTACACAATTGCGTTAAGGTTTCATAAAGGTGACCATAAATATTTATCTGTGCTAGCTATGAAGTTGAAATTTAAAGAGGAACGGAGCAATAAGATAGCAAATAAATAATAAAATATTAATGACAAAACCTTGTATTTCTACGAATGAATGGTTGATCAGCCATCCTCACATCCGTATGGGTGGTCTTTTTGATTTCTTACTTCTACTTAATAATAGCAAACGAGTAGTAATTTTCGATCACCACCTCAAGGACCTGTGTGATCAAACGTTCGCGTGTTTTTGTGTTTTTTTCGATTTGATTTTCATAAATGTTTGACTGTTATAATAAGAAACTTAACCTTAAATACATAGTAATATATTAACACGCTGAATGTCACGGGGGCACCAGTGGCAGACTCTTTAAAAGAATTAAAAATTTAAAATTGCTTGTCTTAACTTTGTTTATTGATTTTTCATTATAACCATAGTTAATATATTGTAATCCCTTAAATTCACCATTTTTCTGCAAATAATACACCGAACTTTATCACCCGCCATATTCACGTGTTAAAAAATATTTTGCCTCCATAAGTAATTGTCTTATATACGGTCATCATTGTGCATTTTAGATGACATATACACAAATTCACATGCACAAACGCAGGTTTTTAGATGAAGAGAATTAGAACTGATTCTTACCTTGGTTAAATAATCTCTAGTATTTATCATGGAAAGAAAATTTTGTTATACATGAAATTAAAAATTTTCTATAATAGAAAAATTAACGTTTCTAAAGCACGATTTCTTCGTGTTAAATCGTTTCCCCCGTACTACATCCTGCCGTTGCTAATGTATTGTTCAAAACCATTGGTATATCTATAACATATATCGGAGATCGAATATAATCTTATGGACGTATAATAAGCCTTGTAACTCCATTTTTTTTTAACAATGGGTGCAAAGTGTTATGTTAGCATAGACAGATCAGATTGGACTCTGTGAGCTAAAGCATTTACTTTATTTTTTTAAGTGGTTTTTAACTGTCCGATAGTCTCCGGCTATTATGAATAGGAATAACTTTATCTCTACCTGTCATTGAAGGCGAATAAAAGAGTATTCCAGGTCGCGGTGTCCTCTTGACCCACTAAGCACAGCCTAGGACGACGATGATTATCGCAGATTTATACCCCTTCCTAGTGAAAATCTTACATAACGCTGCCATCCACTCAAGCTCCACGTATTTCAGTGATTACTCCAATAGTAAAAAGAAGATTATTCTCATACTTTTCTGTCTAGCTACCACCATCGATGCCAATCTTCCGCCAAAATAGGAATGCTGTGTTCCAGCAGTCAAATATATGAAACTCAGATTAATTTTTATGCGATTACGCTAATACTATCACCATCTACGCCGCCATTTTCAGTTCACACCATATGTGATTATGGTCAAGTGTTAGTTCATAAATCATAAAATTTTAAACACTAATCAGTTTTAATGGTAGTTGAGAAAATTTTGATAAATATTTTACGATTCTTTGGCATCAATAATAATAACACAAAATTAGACATATACTGCTCAAAACAAAATAAGGGCCACTAAGATTTTTTGCTGTACCATGAAAACAATAAAGGCATTATGTAGTTTAACTTATGTAACTATAAAATAATATTATTGGTTACAATATAGGCTAACAATTGTTTAAAATAATAATGGTGAATTGTTCTTTTTTAATTCATAATTAAATTGGCCATTTTGAATGAAAAACATGAACAAATGAAATCACCGGAAAAAGTCAAAATACTGTTCTGGTCACTTTTGTTTCTCTAGAAGCCTCGTATGCATACTCTGAATCAAATTCCTTACGTTTTTATTTGGAAATTCCTCCCAGGCACGTTTTAAAGCATCAATCAGCTGCTGTTGGTTGTAGACCCCTCGCACATTCTCTCTAACTCTTCGTTTCAATTGGTCCCACAATTGCTCGATTGGATTTAAATCCGGACTGTTAGCTGGCGATGGTAATAACTCAATATGAGACCGTTCTAGGACAGTTTGGGTCGATCGAGCTGTGTGTGCACGGGCATTGTCTTGCATCAGGATGAATCTAGGCCCCACTCGCTGTGCAAATGGTATCACTTGAGGCCCGATGACGTTCTCTATGTAACGTTCTGCAATTACGGTGCCCGCATTTAAAATGGTGAGCTCGGTATTATCTTGTAAACCAATCCCACCTCAAACCATTACGTTGGGATCACCGAAACGATCAACTTCGTGGATGCAGGACTCCGAAAACCGCTCGCTGCGTCGTCTTCACACCCTAACACGACGATCATCATTAAAAAAAATTAATTTGCACTCGTCTGTAAAAAGCTCCTTGCCCCACTGATTAATCCCCCAGTTCAAATACTGACCGGAGAATCTTAAAAGGTCTGCACGTTGAACCCCGGTCAGAGGAATTTGTACAACTCGTCGTCTTGAGTTTTGCTTGTCTTCGTGCAATCGATTACGTATAGTTTGATCACTGACACAGTTACCCGTTGTCAGCCGTAGGTGGTATCGTAACTTACGGGCCGTTTACTGTCCGATCACGACGAGCATTTAGTTGGATGTACCGATCCTCGAGCGCCGTTGTTACACGAACTCTACCTGAACCGGATCTCCTGGTAATACGGCTGGTCTTTTGGAAGCGATTCCATACATTTTGAACAGCTCTTCAAGAAAAACCCAACTGAAAACCCACGTAACGTTGAGAACATCCTTCTGAATCATAGTTATGGCTCTGGTTGCTCTAATTGTATCAATGTGCCTTCGTACTGGTGGCATGATTAACACAAGATGATAAATTAATCAAGTTAAATTGAAAATGTAAAACATTTTTCCTAAAATAACCGAAAAAAGTTAAGAAGACAATCAAAGAAAAACATAAGTATAACATCCAATTTTTTTTCTTAAAGTGTAAGCCAATACTTTTCAAATTAGGCACACGAACACCTGGATAAAAGAGATCAAACACCAAAGAATTCTTAATATCAATATAATGCTACTTATCAGTTACTCTCAGTTTACTAAACTGCACTTTAATATAAATAAACTAGTGGTCCTTATTTTGATTGAGTTAGTGTTACTCGTTTCTTAAAACATCATCCAATGTCTGAAAATAGCTATTTTAATTTATTATCTATGGCTACTTTTCAATAATTAATTATATAAAATTATACATATACAACATCATCATGCTCATTAGAATAAAATGTCCATATTTTGATCATTAACTATAGATATAATGAACCTCTAGAAACACTATCATGCAAAAACCTCCATTTTTACTACCCTCAACCACTCTGTGGAATCAATTGTCGCCAGCGGTATTTCTGGACCGATATGTCTTGGAGGTCTTCTAGAATAGAGCCTACTCCCTCCGTAAAGGTTAGCAACGCAGTTTGCGACTCCCCCAGTATCGCGGTTATCTATGGGCGACCGTTATCACTTATCGTTTATCCATCAGGTGAATCGCTCTCTATTTTGCCTACTGTTTATATTAAAAAAAAAACCTACTGGATAGGTTGGTAACATCATTGAATGGAATAACAGATTTGGTATTGCAATCAATCCCACTAAGTGCCAGCCTATCGTAATCACTAAAAGTCCACATAGAGTTGCTACTTTGGATGTAAGTACTTTGCCACCTATATTTTATAATAATAATGTAATTCCTTACGCTAAGACAGTTAAGAATCTCGGATTGTTATGGGATTACTTGGTTAATTAGCGTTTACAAGTCACTGAAGTAAGCAAAAAAGTGACAATTACTCTGCGACATTTGTATCATCTTCGAAACTTTTTGCCCATTTCTTCAAATAATTGAATTGGATTCATTTTCGGCGTACGAAAGTATGATCATATTTCCGTATTTCGTTCACATCTTAATGGCTGTCTCTCCGCAATAGGTCTTACAGAACACAATGTGCACTATTTTCTATTTTATTCGAACCATTTCCCCTGAATACTTGAAATCTAAATTTCTGTTTCAGGGTGATTCTCATGAATGCTGTCCGATCTATATAATTCGTTTTTCATAATTCTTTCTATCGCACAGGTTTCTTATATAGTTCTACTAAACAATCAGTGAAGCTTTGGACCGCTTTACCGCCTAGTTAACGAAAAGAAGGCATTGAGCCTATATTTAAGAGTATGCTCTGGGAGTATTTCTCAAATATGTAGTTGACAAATCTCGAGTACGTATCAGAATCCGTCCCCCTTCCTTTTTTCTTCTTAATTCTAACGTTTTTTCTCTCAATGTAATTATTGTAATGATTTTTATTTTTATATTTGTATTTTTTTAAGTTTTTAATTTACATGTTCGCTCTGTTGTAAAAGCAGTTCGTATTTTTTTGTTTTAAAATTTCGTGCAGTGGCTGTATATTTTTTTACAACCCTGTAGGTTAACTGGAAAAGAATACCTCTAGGCATATGCCCGTCTTTTTGTACAGTCATATGGTGTAAAAGAAGAAATATATAATAATTAATAAATATTTTTTTCGAAATTAATGGTATAATAATAGCTGATCATCACCGCCAATATTTAAGATATTTTTTTACAAGAGGATACTTATTAATTATTTCCGGAAAAAAAAATATTTTTTCCTCTTAATCTAGATACCTTACTATGTATGACCGTAGTTGATTTCATTGTTCGTTAATAATTCTTTAGCATATTCCCTCGGCGGGCATTGCAACCGAAATTTACACCTGATATTAATAATTGTATTAATTTTAAATAGTAGGATTGTTAAATCGTGAATGGGAAAATTGATGGATTTCTCAACTGCTTATAAACCATGATATAAGCATGCTTCAAGAATACTTTTAGTTATAAGTTCCGGAATTACTGTAATATTTCCATAATTGATTAACGATAACTAAAAGCTGAATGTCATGGGTTAAGATTGCTAAAATAGATTTTAGTTCTTTTCTAAAACTGAATTTTGTCTCAAAAGTTGATACTATAATAAAAATTCCATTTGTTAACATAAAGCTATAAGTTCTTCAACATTCATATATTCATATAATCAACCCGCTAATATTTCGCTCGCGTTTGGAAACAGGACTGAATAGGAAAATACATATAAACAATTGTTACAATTATGTATGAGATCGCAGAAACCAGAAAACATACTATTTATGAATATGAAACAGATGTTTAAAATTTGTATTTTTCATGTTATATTATTTATTGCAGTAAATCTTAACTAGATGGCGCTGCCACCACCTTTTCTATCTATGGTCACTAAATTCTTTTTTGCCTATCATATCCATAAAAAGAAAACAAAAATCCTTTATAAAAATAATTTTAAAATAAATGCGACGACGGTCATATTTGTCACAGTTAGAGTACGCTTCACCATCTACGGTCTCATTGTTACTTAACATCATGTGTCAATTGAGGTTAAGTGTTAGCTCATTATCGATAAAATATATGCGATAAAGTTTTTATTTTTATAACAGACTTGACCAAAAGTAAGCTTTCTTTACTTAATACGTCTTATTCATAAAATGTTATATTTTAGGATAAATAAT
Organism: Pharmacophagus antenor; assembly: GCA_018245475.1. NCBI lineage: Eukaryota > Metazoa > Arthropoda > Insecta > Lepidoptera > Papilionidae > Pharmacophagus > Pharmacophagus antenor. Next base: position 6,690 of record DWQX01001490.1, on the reverse strand, counting down.
CACAATAATTGCACCATCTGTATTTCCTTTCAAATAGTAATTGTCAATTTTGCACAATACAATGGATAAACAGATATAAGTACCGTGTCATATTATACTACATGTAGTGCATAGTACCTCTAGCTAAAGAGATTAGCTAACATAAAGCATTAACATTCACAATTTAAAATCTGTTTATGAAATTTTTAATATATATTAATGTATGGAAAAGTTTACTTGCAATGAATATTTTTATTTTATTCGATTGGATATTTTATTTGTATAAAACCTTTTTTAGTAACAGAGGGAATTCTTCGAAAAGATAACATCATTTTTATCTCATAAACCCCTCTCGATGGTGTATACGAGATGTAACTGCTGCCTCTTTAACGCTTTGCTAAGATGGTCATGGGACCTGCGCAAATCAGTGCCAAGAATCTTCGCGAGTTCTACTACAATAGTTTGGAACCACGTCCAGCTATTGTCGTCCTCGGAATCGTTGTAAGAGTGATAAAGCACCTTCATCTTTACCACTGACGAACCCAAAAGCCCTTTTATGGTAAGAAGGAAGAAAAAAAAATATTTATTTGTCCAATTTTTTTTGTTTACAAGATTTAATTAAACTTTCGGCAAGATTATGCTTGAATACCTAATGTAGTAGTAGTATGTATATTTAAAATACACAGTCATAAAAACTACATCATTTTAATATTGTTTCTAATAAACAGAGTTTGTGTTAAAAGAATTGAGATAACCAGCCTCGTCGTTCATTAAAATTTAAATTGACTACTTGTGAAATTAAAACTGAGAAGACGATAAGATAATACAATACAAAGGCTATCAAATAAAACTACAAATAAAACATTAATATCATCCATATTACCAATTATAACAAAAAATCTGTGGTAATTACAAGGATACGTCATTCAACTTTAGATATTATCATAAGTATAAATTGACATAGAAAAGTTGGAATTTTAGGCTGAGTTGAAATATTTGCTTGTAAATATTATTGTGTGTCAACAAACTCCAAAACAAACAATGTACAAAGCGATATTAATTTGCCAATCTAATATTACCATGAAAACGAGTACTACGACGGACTAAGTCATCTGAGATATTTATTAACTTGCAACATATCTAAAATCAATATAATGACCCATGGTGCAATTAATTGGATGTTACGTAAATCACTGTTTCCATAACCCTGCTTTCTGTACTTAATCCCTTTTAAAATATCCCAGTTGTGCCATTTTAATATGATTATACTGTTGCTTTGTTTTATTACATCCGGATAATAGAAATAGACATACATTATATCTAGAACCAATTCTTTTATTCATAAATTGTATTCTTATCAATATTATAAGAAAAGACGTGTGCATTATGGTTTAACAATCTGATGTTACGGTAACCTTTGCACCGTACTATTTATTATCTTTTCCAAGTTTTTATATAGCTTAATATATCAAGTGGTAACAACAATTCATTATCATCTCATAGCCTCGTGACCTAAAAAAACATCTTTAAGTTAAAAAAAGATGCTTATTAATTACTGATTAGCGAATTGGCGGCTACTTATTACTTGGCGTATGTTTGGTTAGTTTCATTTTACATATTTACTAAAAAGACCTGATCGTTACAAAAAGATTAAAAAATGAAACAGTTGTTCATATACATTTTTATTTCTTATCTGTGAAATAAGCTTAGCACAATTTTAAAGGTTATAACCTATGATAAATTCGGCGATATGTGATGTTTAAAGAATTATTTGTGTTAAAACTAATGATAAAAATTTTCGATGAACCCGATAAAAGATTTATATATCTTAATTTAAGTACCAAGCTTTAGGCCCATAGATGAAGTTTAATATTTTCTAGAACGATACTTAATTTTTGTTGTGTGCTGTTATTGTAACGCCTATATAATAATTATTAAAAATATTTTTAATTTATGAATCTTATATTAAATTAGCCTAAATTATTCTTCCCTAACTTGCTAAATAACTTCACACTAACGTATCTTTATTTTTCGTGTGTTTGTATAGACAGTCATGTACTTAACTAGATTCAAAAATAAGTCGTTAAACTTAAAGTGATTTAAATAGGAATTCTTTGTGATTGATGTAATGATTTTTAATAAAACATATACAAACATACCTTAAAAATGACTACTACATTTATACTCAAGAGTAGTTAACGTTAGAATTATAATTTATGCAAATAAAATGAATTCCTACATTCCTTCTGAACTATCACCTAACGTAAAAAAATTAAATATTAAAAAAAAAGTTCCTTTCCGATTAAAAAAATGGTTGCCAAAAATCTGTAATTTGGAGTAGAACAGCCTTTCCGGACAAAAAGGGGTCAAAATCAGTTTCCATTGACAAAGCTCTGTTAACGAGGTCATGACATAAACGACAGCATCTCTTATCTTGCCGACAGGAAACTGTTATCAACTTGTCGCTAGGTATTTAAAACAATTTTTGCAATTATTGCCGAAATTATTTAATGGTATCATTACTCCCACCCTTTCACATCAAGTCGACATTACCTATAAATTTTTCAGTATTCTGAAGATTAAAACACTGATTAAATTATATTGTTTATTATTTATGTAAATAGTATTTTTTAAGTAATAGGATACTATCAAATGAATGAATTGAAATAAAACGATTCGATTACCATAGATGTTACGTAAGGAATATATATACAATCTTAGACGATTGGAAAATGTTCCACAAATTTAAAGTTCCGTAACGTAAAACTAGAAATTTGGTCTATATATTCTATCCAGAAATAAGGTATATCGTTAACGCATGAACACAACTCGTGAGTCGATCTTTTATCGCTATTACAACGTAGACCAGAACAATGAACTCAAGAGGAAGTATCTGACGTTCCTCATTTTGTGTATATTTATTGATATCGTTCCATACTGTCATTTATAAAGTCATAATTATACAATATTTATGACGTCAGAGTTGAAATATATTTACCATTTTTCGCTTAACGTAAGTAATAATAATATATAGATAAGTAAAATGTTTCCTTATTAATAGCCAACATTTCCCTGTATGTGTACTCGTAGCTCTACTTTTATGATATTATATTTTCCACCACAGGGTTCAACGTGGATTCTTTTTCTTACTTGAATGGATAATCTGTAAAATAAATAAATGTTAAGCGAATTAAATGTAGGCATTATTTCAGTAACTACTATGAATTTCTAATTAAAAAGCGATATTTTAACCCTTTGCGCCCGAGCGGCGCCTTTCAGGCTCAACGTTTCGCGCGTCTTCTTAAATAACCAGGTGAAAATTATTTTTCTAGATAAGTATAAAGATATTATATTGATGCATAACTTTTTCAGTGTTGATCTCTATATGAACAAAATTTATAGTATCCGTAAGGCACTTAACAAAGTTGCCTCGAATTAATGAAGTATTAGCGTAGTCCAATCGATAGTCGTCGAGCGTAAAGGGTAAAAACATGCCCCCTTATTTGACAGGAAACCTAAACGCACCCTTGATCACTTATTCAATGTTCGTTTACTGGGCTAAGCTATGATCGTACCAAATTCAAATCGCTTACGCATTGTGATATGAGCTGTTTATAATAAAATAAATTTCAAAATGTCTGTAAATCAATAAATAGGACGTAAATATTTTAATATGGTTCTTTCATTCAATGGAATCTAAATCTGCATCTATTAGTACCTATAATAGTTCAGCAGGTGGTAGAGCGCGCATTTATAGACCGCGATGAATTACGTTAGTGCTTAGGTACTCACAAGTCGGTTTTATAGCTAGCAGCACTGCACTGAAAGTTATTGCTTACTTCCAGTAAAGTGAAATAGGTCAATAGTTTCAGTACGGTAACAAAAGACCAGTTGAACATACGGTTATATTTAGAATAAATCACTGACTGACTGAAGCGAACATCCGTTGACATAGCGTTGAAAGTATAGCATCATACATGAGGTAAATAAAAAACTCATGCCGTAAATCGTAAACTTTTCTCTATAAATTTAGTACTATTTATTTACATAAAATAAAACTTCAATAGTAAACTTTCCTTGTACCAGAATTAAAAATTTATGTATATATATATCTATGTTCAAGACGACAATGAAATCTTACTACATAAGTGTAGCAATGTCTTTGGAAATGATTTCATTAAGTCATAATTATTACAAGTATTAAAACCAATCACCTATGTGCCACTTCACTACGCTGATTGTGTTAACTTAAGAAATATTTTATAACGTTATTTGATATACTTGTAACATTACACTATGTTAATGTTTTACAACGTCAGCTAGCAGGCGAACGCGCGGGTTTTGTATCGAGAACGCATTAAAGTGTGGACGGGGTCACCAGATTCCGGCAAACTGATCGTAAAACCGAACGAGGTGGTCCATTTCCATCTTTTGACACATGTAGAAAGGTTTAATTACATATTCATTATTTTTTAATTTCTATATATATTTATGCTTAACGATCACAAAGTTTTTTTTCATAATATATAATTTGTTTACTCGTTTTTAGCACAATAAACTAAGGCACAAACAAACACTTTCAAAAAAAGTTATGACTTGCTTTATCTTGTTAGCTTTTTTAAAGCAACTCTCGATGCAATGAAATAAAGATAATGTTACGAAATAAATATATATTTTATAATAAATATTTTGCTTCATTGTGCCATGGCGGTCTAGGTACAAGCGCATCTTATTTCAACAAGCAGTAAACGCAAAAATTAGTGTTCTGGTTAGAAGAGCGCTCTAAGTAATTTCTGTATAATACAAGAATAATGGAAGTTACTTCGTATCAGAAGACGATTAGCGCAATGCAGTTTTATACTAATTTCAAACTAACTTCTCATTGTATTACGCAGGCTTTCGTTTACCACTACATGAAAATCGTACTTATGTCGTTGCTTTGTCACCATGATTTTACTTTTAAATATATGTTAATTGTTTCTCTATACATCATCAATTCGCTTAAATCCACAATGTTTTTATTCAAGTATCTCGGTCATTTCTTAAATAGATTAATTAAGAAAACAGCAGAACATCAAAGAAGAAAAAGAAAGAGAATTAGTTTTATTTTTATATTGCAATCTACGGCTCAACATTTTATAGTATTTTGTAATGTACCATAATAGTTATTGTTTCAGTTCACTATACTGCAATACTTTGTCGTACTTATCAATCTAATGCATACACAAGCATAAGGGATAAACACAATATTTTAAAATTTTAATGTAGATTTTTTTGTTTATCATAAAACAAAATTCTTATTACTGTTCTAAGTTACTTAATAAAAACAGTTTTATAAAGGCCGTATAATATATTAAGACGTTTACGTGTATCATTACAATGAAAACTAACAATAAACATTATAAATAATATATATTATCGATCATAATGATTTATACATGTTATAAGCTTAAAAATGTTTATTTATATGTGTGTGTGTATGTGTATGTCTGTATAAAAAACATAATATGTACACGTGGTGCTCGCGAACCGAAGTCAGGCTCGTAGCGGGATGTGCGAACGGCCGTTATCGGCTGGGACACTGCAATGATTGTTTATCCAGCTCGTTCCTTGAATTGCAACTAATGACTCATTTGTTCTATAATCGCCTGCTTCTATAATACCTACATGCCTTTGCTGTAATAAATTGTGATATATAAAAAGTAACTGGGACATATGACTTATCAAGATTTATGAATTAAGGTCTTGTTCATAAAAATTGGTGAGTAACTCGGACGACAATTTTTTTTTTATATGCAAAGGTTTGACACTCAACTTCACTTTTTTATCTGGAATGAGCCAACATCTGGTATCTTTTCATCTAATTTTGTCTCTCATTGGGAATATAGAGGGTCAGGCGTACTTACTAAGAATACTTTGACTACCGAAACACAGCGAAGCTGTTATGGCCGCAGATCGCCCTCAATTTAAAGAGGTGGTAATTGACAAACTATTACCCTCAAAAACCCTAAATCCTAACAGACAAACTTTGCTACTTATGTAGCTTCGAAATTCAATCACGGACTTCGGTGCTATAAGGCAAGCGGTTAACAGATTTTTTGAAATAATTCTCAAAATTTTAATACACGTAACAAAAATTGAGGCAACAAAGGTTTACGATATAGTATTATGAAATGTATACTTGTACATATTATTTTTTAGTAGTAATTTTAGCGGATATTATCACGACGCCTAATTATGTAATAAAGACCACATTTGTATATAACTAACCTTTCGCTTTTTTACACCATCTATGGTAAAGTGACAACCAAATTTTAAATTACATCATATTGTTGTGGAAGAGACTAATCACTCTTCTGTAATATTTTCTTAAAAAAGGAACAGTACAGACAGACACATTAGAATTGATACAATTTATTCGTTCTACAAATTACATAGAAAGTAAATCATATTGTTAAAAAAAGTTGTACAGTAATTAATTCAAATTTGTTGGAAAACACTGTAGAATTATAAAAGCAGTATGAGATGATGTTAATGATGAGGTCACTTCGGCTGCGATACGCGGCGTGTGCTGTCCGGACGCAGCGCGGCGCCCACGCGGTGTCCCCGGAAGCGTCGCTGTTTGCGAGCACGGAATTACAGCTCGCGATGCTGTACACTTTATATATATATACACACACACACACATATATATCTGGATCTTATACACAT
>DWQX01001489.1:0-27631 GCA_018245475.1 Pharmacophagus antenor | reverse complement strand
ATAACGACCGAGACAACAGAGTACTTTTTTCATCAATCTCAATTCTCACATCATGTAACTGACTATAAAGGAAAATGTTCTCTCCCAAAATATTTGGGCTCTCACATGTATGCCTGCCAAAGCACAGAAATTTTGTTATAGCAGCAGATTGACAGTGTAGTTGATTGCTACCCAGGTTGGTACAAAATCTTTTTCACCATCCAATTCGAGGACACATAGCAGTGGGGTACTATGTGTCCCCGGAGGCAGAAACCTCAGTGTTACACGTCTAGCGGTAAACCTTTGCGCCACGGAGGCGGTTAAAAAGTGAACTCAGTTGTAAATGACGCTTTCAGTGGTTCCGCGGCGGAAGGAGCGGAGACTGCGGCGACGACGGTGCGGTGCGGCGCTCACGCGGCAAGCGCATCACCCAGCGCCGAGGCGCCATCAAGCACTACAAGTAATCAGTTTTTTATGACCCCTTTGTGGGCTGACTCGCTCGACTACCAATTATCTAGTTACCAAAGGTTTCAAAAGTTATCTAGTTTAATAAATAAGTCGAACTAATAAATTGTTAATCGGTTTGGTTACTGTTATAGTGTTATAAATCAGCTGCGCTAAGCCTGTGGATTAAATTGGATTATAAATCACAATTCACATCCGCAGCGGTTAAAATATACTGAATTATAAAAATATCAATAAATTAATTTAAAAATGCAATTATTGGTACTAACCCATATATATGTTTTTAATGTAAGCCGTTTGAGGCCGTATATTGAAGCTTAGGTAGTCTATAGAAAATCTAGCTCTGACTCGTGCTTAGACTTGCCCCTATAGGCACGCTACTGGTTAGGATGTCTAAATAACAACGCATACCGCTTGTCACAAGGCGACAAGCGATACATATATACAGCACCAGTCGTGTTGCCTAAGCAATTTCATTAGCTGGAGTGTTCTTCAGACCAGAGCACTCTTTCAATCTTTGCACATAGCTATTTGCGGTGATATACTCGTAGGATGATATATACCTCAACTAGACGGTCTAAAGTAGATAGGTCGTATCAGCCTGCCCCGAATTAGCAACAATTATTAGTCGTGCTTAATGTTAGAAGATTGTAAATGAATTTAATACTAATTTGCATTGGACCCTTTAATTATAACATTATACCATCTTCTATCATAAGATATAGTCAAAAGCTTTAATTTAAAGAATAAAAATTTTGAAGAATAAATAAAGTAATTCAGTAGTTTTGCTTTTATCATTTTATCATGCCACTGCAAACCAAAAACACAAATTTTACTGAAAATGAAAAATCTTTTATCTATCCATGGTACCTGGTTTGGAGAAGTTATATACATACTTTAAATTTTTTAACGTATGTTAATGAGCCAATTAATTTAATTAGGTAACGAGTGTTAAAATTGAAACATTTAAATGTGTATAGCACTTTTAAATTACTATCTATATTATTTGATTTAAAACAATACAGAATATAGAATATTTAATGCGTAGCGTATTAGTAGCTATGGCATTTAAGTACTCGAATGGTGGTTAAAACTATTGGCGATTCGGTTTGGAAATATAGCATTCACATAAATCTCGTTTACGATCAAACCAGGGCCACTGACTTTGAACAAGATGCGGTCTGAAGTACAATTCAATGCTATAATTTTAGTAAAAAGCTCAATGATCTCAGACAATGACCTTTTAATAATTTTTTTTTGACTAAACAACCTTTTTTTTTTTTCTCTTTTTTTTTTAAAGACTTAAAGCCATGTATGGTTATGTCAGCCCCATCATATCCTAATATAAATAAACAACATATTTTATTGAAGACGGCGCAAAAATTTGATAATTATCTTTACTTCGTCGGATAGTGGTGACGACAAAATACAATGGCTCAAACCAACCTGACCCATTTCCAGCCCAAATCTTAACTGTAACGCCCTTCTTAAAGGTTCCGTCCGGACACATTCGGTCAACAGGTGATGTACGTCGTCTATCATTCCACACGCGTCACAATTAGGGGAGTCTACTTTTCTCATTAGGAATTTAAATTTGTTGAACGGAATGTGTCCGGACCGTAGTCTATGAGCAACTACAACCAACTCTGCAAATGTTGCTGTTACCAAACCACAGCACACGGGGGGGCTCATTCTGTAATGATTTGTACCAAATACCTTTAACCTCACATAGTTTAGAATAATAGTCACGCCAACTTTCATAAATTTTACTTTTTAATTTATATAAAATTTCTGTAAGCTCTTGAATAATGAAAATTTCTATACCATTTAAAATAGCGCTATTTGCCAACTTATCAGCTTCCTCGTTACCGTCTATGCCAATGTGGAATGGAATCCACTGCAGTCTCAGAAGCCTATTCGAGCTGAAGAATTCTAAGATCTTTCTCAGAATAGCATAAGCTATCGATGTACCTCTTATTCCAGAGGCGCATCGAGCTATATGCTGTAAGGCGCTTTTGCTGTCAGACAAAATAACTATTTGATTAAAAGGTGTGGTTTTCGCGTAGGTTATGGCTTCTGAGATTGCAAACAAATCTGCAGTCATTATTGATACCTTAGAAGTAATTTTGTACATAGTTTTAATATTTTGATTACGGTCATAATAAGCTGCCTCGATACCTCCAGACGCTTTAGACCCCTCTGTATATATTTTATGATAATCCTTATATTTTAAATTTAAAAGTTGTAATGTATGATATTTTACAGAACTCTTGTGATATTTATTTTTCGCTTTAATCATATCTTCAATAGTACTACTAATAAAACTCATATCTATATTTGATATCCACGTTTTCAGTTTAAACATTTCTAAAGGACAGCATGATTTAAGTTTTTTAGTTTTAATATCTTCATAAACTATAACCAATAGGGGTTCCTTTTTTCTGCTCCAATATCGGGAGTGACACGTGTTTTTTAATTGTTGCAGTATCTGAATTGATACATTATTTGTCCACGACGTTGCCGTTATACAATACTTTGACGCTAGGATTTGTCTTCTAAAGGTCAGTGGGGGAATGTACAATTCGCACTCCATTAGGTGAATAGGAGTTGTTCTAATAAAGCCACCAATCACACGAAGTGTTATATTTTGTACCCTATATAATTTAGCTAAGTGTGGTAAACAACCTTAATAATTAATGATCACGCTACACAATGAAAAAAATATATTATTTATCGTTTTATTGAAATAAACAGTCTCAAAATGTATGTATTAGTTTTTAGCAATGGCAGTGCTATAGAAATTTTACGGTTCGCATTTTACTAAACTAAAATTTTACCATTACATTAAATAAATACAATTAAAATTATTTAACTTTTAGGCTCAATATAAGAAAACCATTAACTATAAATATTTTAAAAAAGATCATTATTTGATAAAATACATAACACATAAGTTGATATACTACCTATAAATATTTGTAATGGAATTTTTACTACAGATTTAATTGATTATTTCGTAACTCAAATTACAAACAGCCTTTGCAATAATAGCCTAGCCGTGACCTGAGTTAAAATGTTTTAATTCTGAATTGGCTGTCACATAGCTAACATTGTTGATTTTAAAGTTAACATCTATCTATCACCTGTGTACGCCCACATGTTCGTAACTCGAGCAAAGCAGAGTGCGACGCTTTCGTAACGGTGTGGTTGCGTATTATTAAATAAACTTAAATGAAGAAGCAGAGAGTTCTTTTTGGATTGCAAGAGATCAATTTTTTAAGTCCTTTTATATTGTCGCTGTAGGGTTGTGTTATAATTAAGATTCTTCACGTCGCTGACATATTTATCCGGCCTATCCATTATTAGACAACTAAATAATAATGTGTATGCTTATACAATTAAAATAACAATAAAAAAACAGTTTAATAAATGAAGCATCATAAAGGCATAAACTTGTTTACGTAGATACAAATAGAGAACGGAAGTAAATTCATGTAAGAGAAAATATTCCATATAGTTTATAAAATAGGAATGTATTGTAATACTTAATAATTAACAAATAAAGATAAGTTGGTTTTATTATAATATAGAACAAAAGAGAAAAAATATAATAAAAGATAAAAATGCAATAACCCCTAAAAAGAGTCCTGAAAAAGTAAATTAGGCATGCAGCAAAAAATAAAACATGAAAGCACTAATAATAATAAAAATAAATATTGTATTATATAATTCAGTTGTCTAAAATTTTATAATATTTCAAAATTCATTTCACCACCATATGAAAATAATAAAACTACGATACGCTTCTTATTACTGATAACACAAAACGAATTCGGAACTTATTCTGAGACAGGCACGAATTTTGGTGGTACACTTGCCACATTGTTCATTTGCTTGAAAGGAATGCTTGGATTTTGCACAACTACATGTTAAGGTAAAATTTAAGACAAAGTTTGCGGTAATTATATCTTCTTTTGTGCCGTATATTATTCTACATGGCTTTGCGTATAATTTGTGTTAAGCTATGAGATCGTAGCTCTTAATTAAAAAAATGTATATATTTATATTCCAGGGAACATGAAGTGAACGGACATCGTTTCGTCGCGAAATTCTTTCGACAGCCGACGTTCTGTGCGTTCTGTAAGGAGTTTCTATGGGGCTTCGGCAAGCAGGGCTACCGTTGTGTGGTGTGCCAGACCGCGGTGCACAAGCGCTGCCACAGCAAGCTGCTCGGCAAGTGTCCCGGTTCGAGCGCTTATTCCGATGCAACTGTGGTAAGGTTCATAATACCTATCAATTATTTAGATTTATTAATAACGTTTCGTAAGAGTTCCAAGTAAGCTTAGTAAGTACGTTCTGTCCATAACATTAAACCGCTAGATCTGAAGTTTTTATCTCGTAACTTTTTTGTATGACCCTATTGGTAAGAACGTCTGCCCATTACAATATGGTGCTAGATTAAACGTTCTATCCATTGTATACACACACAACACCACTTTGCGTTCATGGCGTTGATCTACGTACGTCTTAACTTCACTGACCTTCCTCGCAGTACACTAGTAATTTCATTGACTATACAGCTTTTGTAGTCGGAAAACAGAATTGTTCACAAATCATTGCTTGATGACCTTCCATCCACGCGCAGCACTATACATACCTCTGAATACTTTATTAAAATAATAAAGGTACGAGTTAATATATTCTGTATTACATGAACCATCTGCCAGTTCAGTACAGTTCCGTCAAAAGCAGTGTAGGCATTTAGGAAATTGGCTATAAGAAAATAAAAAAGCAAAGGAGAATATAAAATTAATAGGTAACTGATGTATACAACTGATAAATATTAAATATTTTATATTTATACACAATTTTAGCTTTTAAATAAATTCCTATGAGAAATGTAATTCTTAAAAATTTCTTGGTGCGTGATTGAATTGAATTCATCATTCACTACCAGTAACAACGTTTATTTTTTATGAAATTTATATCATTATTCACTTCAAGATGAAGTACATTCTGATGAGAAATTAAGTGGTTTCATTTTATATTGTTGCAGTACCTACGCGAGCGGTTCAAAGTTGACGTGCCGCATCGGTTTAGACCGCACCAGTTTATGTCGCCGACCTTCTGCGACCATTGTGGTGCACTTCTTTACGGATTCTTTAAACAGGGACTTAAATGTGAAGGTAATTTGTAACAGTATCTATTAAAAATATATCTTACCATTTTTTAGTCTTTGAATTAAAATATGGGTAGCGTCTAAATTTACATTTACAAACTGTATTGATAATTTAATGAACTATTTGCTTCTGCGATTCTAGTTTTGTTCAAATTATGATAATTCGGAGACCTTGCCGTCTTAAATAAAAGCAATAAGCAATTTGTCGGTCGTGGTCTAAACCTCATATATAATAATAAAAAGTAATTATACCTACAATCTAGTTACTTATATGAAATTAAGTAATTATTTTTCATTATTTCTTTTAATAGTCTCTTCATTTAAACTACAATAACAATAATGAATGTTTTAAATACTTCTGTGTTATCTCGTACAAAATAATTTATATATATAATCTAATTTTTGGAAGCATTGAACAAATAAACTGTTCTGTATCTTTAAATTAAATAATATTTTTACTTAAAAACTACATTAATATTGTCTAATGCTTGGGAAGCATGTATTTTTGTGTTTATTTTAACCGAATTGTTGCCATTTATTAAATAAATACTTAATTTTCTTTATTTTTGTCTTTAGCAATAATTGCCAATAATATTCATAACTGTTGCAAATTTTGTTTTATAAAATGCTGCATTATGGGCTTACTCCTGTCTTTCTAAAACAGTGGACGTGTCTCCGATATACAAATGCTATTTTCACACCTTTTGTTGTAAAATATTTCCTCAAATAACGCCATCTGTTTACAGAACTTATAACTACTAAATACATTGTGTTAGTTATACCAATGCTTAGTATTAAAATGTTTCGTCAATAGATGGCATATTAATAAAAACTAATTTATCGCACTACCAAAACTTTTTAACGCTCTTTTATTAGCTTTGCTACGGTCGAACGATCATTTAAATATACTTCTTATTAATTTAATCTCGTTTAAACTTCACCTTAGCAATCAAAGTAAACAATAATCGTTTTATTTAATTATATTTATTTGTATTTTTTGTGTTGTTTGTGTGTCCACACAAAACCCGTAACATTCTTGAAATAGGCTCCCGAATTTCACATCAGGTTAAGAGAGTCCGTGGATAGGGATGCGTTCTCGCCCAAAATACTCTGGATTTTAAATGTATGACTGCCGGAACAGAGCATTACTGTTATGAGGGCAGATTGACATTGACGGTGGCAGCTAGCTCCGCGACTTCGAAAAACCCTAGCACCATCTTAACTTGACTACTACTGCTGCTCCACGCAAGCGCTTCCACAAGTACCAGTGCAAGTAATTTTTAAAAGCGATTACTATTAGAATTTGTGGTAAACGACCTACGAAGTCTTTGGTACAGAATCGAAGATTGAAGACCCGATCTTGTAAAGTATGTGTGCGTTATAATATGGCCTTGTAATCAACCCCTCATTGTAATTTAAAATATATTTTTTGAGTTTGGATAGTTGTAATATCGATTAAATTTTTTTAAACGTATTTAATAATATTTAAAGGCGGTTCTTCACCGAAAACCGGATTAGCATTTGTGAATAATCCGTCGAGTCTTATAATTTCCATTTTAAAAAAGATTTAAAAAAATGTTCTGAATTTGATATTATTAACATATCTAATAATCGTTTTCGTGTTTCTAAAGTTTTAAAGCAGTTTACATTTTGCTGCTTTCCTATGTTCGATAAATTAATAGTTATTGTATAATTACACACTCAGGCACACATAAATACGACATCGAACTACGTAGATAGGACGCTTACTAAGAATAGATTAGAATAGCGATTTATTTTTGTCATACAAGCAAAAGTTTTATGCACATCAACAGGCATGTATTGTTTTTATATTGCTGTCTTATGTTTTTCGTTACTATGTGGAGTTTTGGAAGCACGAAGAAACATTTTGCAGAATCATATAAAAGTACTTAGAAAATTGATAAGTCGTACGGAGGCTATCAACGTCAACAAAACATTAATCAATCACCTGGGGAGTGTGACTCGCGGCGGGAACGGCGCGGCGGTGGGCGGGACGCTCACCTGATGCCCAAGCGCTCACGTTCACCGCCCCTGTCAGTCTGCGCCGCGATCGTGCCAAAGCGTCGACGTCGAAAGTGCACGGAACGTTACTCGCTGAAATGCCAATATTTTCCGAACACATTTCAAATATGTATTATAGTGGATGCCCTTCGTATATTAGTTCCCCATATAGTTACAGTAGTTCGTTTACTCCGTCGGGGATTTCGTATAGTGCGTCGTATCTTAATTCTGGTGGAAGTTACAGTAATCATTCATCGATGGGAGGATACTCCCGAACGCCTATAACCTCAAGATGGATCCCAAGTGGAAGATCTTATTCTCCTATGCTTAGTACGATTTCAGAACGAGGAACATCTACTCCAGTGAGAATTACCAGCCCGAGAAGGGTTCCAATTCAGAATAGATCTAACAGGGCATATGTATCGGCAAACTACACTTCACGTCCAGTTAATATTAATACAGCTGACATTGATGTATCCCGCGATAAATACCGGAATAAAATACAAAGTAAAACTGATGATTCAACGCATAAGCAGAAAGAAAATTCTGACGTTCATAGAGATAAAAGTCCATTAACACCAAGAGTAGAAGAAAAGCCTGAAACTGGAATCGATACCTCTCCGGGAACGCAACGTGGTGCTATAAAACGTGAACGAACTGTAGTAAGGCTACATACACTTAAAAGAAAAGAAAGAAACTCACCTCGTAAACCGGTAAATGAATTACAAAAAAATAATGACGGCATTCATTCTGAAAAAGGAGTTAACGATTATGAAAAAAAAGAAGAAATTGCACAAACTAAAAAATGGAGAGAAAAATTATCTGAAGATTTAGTTTATAAAGACACCAGAGAAAAGAAAACTTTAGGGGAAAAGCTGGTTGAAAAATTTCAAGTGAAAAATAGAGACACAGATGTATCCAAAGATACCAAAATAGTACCAAGCATAACACATGCTTCCCAAAAGGAAAAAAATAAAATTATTAATAGTAAATCCCCTGACAGAAGGTGTTCAATGGAATTGTTAGCTGAGCAGGCATGCTTATTTGACTCGCTAATAAGAAAAGAGAACCTTAGCACAGCGACATTAGACTTAAGTAAAATCGGTACGAGTGAAAGTTTAGATGGTGTGAATAGTTTAGAAAAAGAATCCTCAGATAATTCAAAAGAGTTTGAATCTAAAAATATGCCTTTAACAACTACAAAATCTGATCATTCATTACATAATCGATTGAATAATTTAAGAGATCAGTCCTCAAAAAGACGTAGTGTCAAAAAATCTTTATCAGGGGGAAATATTTCGAAATTAGACTCTATAACAGAATTTCCCAAAGACTTTAATGAAAAAATCCTACCAGGTATTGGAGAAAATCGACAATCACTAAAAATTGAAAATTTTATTGAACTAAAGCCACCAACAAAACCTATAATAAAAACTAAAATTACATCTACGGTTGCTGTTACGCCTCCTTCAACCCCATTACGATTTAAAGTAGAAAATATCACAGTAGAAGAAAAACCTCGTACATTACGTAAAGAAGTAATGTTTAGTAGTGAAGTAGAGAATGGGAACACCCTTGTAAAAAACAAAACTGCAGCAACTTCCACTAAAAAGGATGTACAAGAAGATATTAACGATCCTGCATCTCCAGAACCAGAGGACGGTAATTTCTGGAATAAAATTGGAAAACGAGAAACAGTGTATTTACTAACAAGGAAACAAAAGTTGGAAAAATCGAAAGAAAAAGAACAACGTTCTTTATTTTGGTATCCAGAAGAAGAAGTTAATGAAAAAGTAACCGATGACAGTAATAATAAAAATAAGAAGGATTGTACAGATAAAATAGATGAATATATTCCACATTGTAACGAAACAAAAATAAATAGCGAGTTTGATAAAACAACTGAAGATATTAAAGAAAAATTTAAACCAACTAATATTTCTCAAATACCAACAATTTCTTGTGGTTTAATTACTGGTCCAATTACTAAAGCATCGGCAGACTTTCAAGATAAAATATCTTCACCCATTGAATTAGTGGAAAATAAAGAATTATCTTTCACGAATAATCTTGAAAATATTGAAATTATTAACAATGAAACTGAACTTTCCATTATTGGTGAGTGTCAGTCGTATACGAAAGACGGTAATGCTAAACACATTGATGTAAGACAAAATTTTAATAGAATTAATGATAACCTATCGGAATTATCAACTAAGCGAAGTTCTCTTGAACAGAAAGAAATGACGGAAAAAAAATCTTTAACTGAACAAGTTACAAGTGATAAACGAAGAAAGATAAAGAAAATTTCACCGAAGAAAAAAAATGAAGTAATGGAAGAAACACACACTAAAAATATTAACAACGAATTTATATCAAATACAAATGAGGTAGATATCACTAATTCTAATAATTTCTTAAATAGTCAAAACGAAATCGGTTCTGCGATAAAATTAGAAAAAAATATCGTGGAAACACATTCAACCAATTTATTAAAAAATAATGAAAAGAATATGGATAAAGAAATAAATAACAATGCTGTGGAAATGTGTGATATCAATACTTTGAAAAAAATTGAATCAAAAAGTTTAAAAACAAGCATAAAAGAAAGTCCGAGTACAATCAGTGAAAAAAATGAGGAAAACAAAGATTTATGCAATGAAAATTTTAAATCCCTAGATAAAAACAAAATTCCTGAATTACTTTCAGAAACTGAAAACATTCCAAATAATAACAATGAAAAATGTATTGAAACAAAGAATGTCAAAGCTGGAAAAAATAATGAAACTTTGAGTGACAGTAAAAAAGAAAACGAAAAATCAAATACAACACAAGCGTCCGTTAAACTACTCGTAAACACAAAACCAGTTAAACCTGTCAAGGAACAAAAAGCATTAAAGCCATTAATAGCAACACCTCGGCCTCTACAAAAAAAAATTCCACAGTTGATCCGTTCGACAAGCACCTCGGGGACGTCATCTGATGACGAAACATCAGAAGATGATAAAGATGAAGAAGAATCGAATTCTAGTGAAGATTCTAATGAATTTTTCGAATGTGAAAATCAAGACGGCAGAACATCAACGGGATCAAATGACTCTGGCTTTGACTCTTCCGCTTCAGCTTCACCAGCAGGATTTAACTGTGTACGAAAAGGTACAAAATTACATAGTTTTGATGTAAATATTGAGAATTAAGTCATCATTTTTGTTCAATTAACATTAGAAATTTCATATATAAAGCATGAAAGCACTTGCATGGCTTTAGATTAACATATTACACTGAAATAATACTTATTTAGAGGCGCAATTACAATTACTTGTTTTAGACTGCGATGTTAACTGCCATAGAAAGTGTGAAAAATTGACAGCAAACCTGTGTGGAGTTAATCAGCGGCTGTTAGTAGAGGCCCTTGCAACTCGTACCGTATCCAGAAAAGGTGGGTACGTCACATATTCATTTTAGAATACACAACTAAAAGATGAAATGAGAGAAGAATATTTTCCTATTACATTAAATCTTTCTTATTACATGAATATCAAGTATGTCAATAATTGCATAATTTGTATGATTATTAACAAATGTTTCTAGAGATGTAGCAAATAAACACGAAGTCCGCGAAATTTTTATGTTTATTCCGATTTGTTTGTGTGACAAGTACAAGATGTCGTAGGCGAAAGATGCGATCACGAATCGCTACGTCTGGATAGAAGCCAATCATTTGCTTACCTGTAATTATTAATACAACCAAATAATTAGAAGTGACTATAGTTATATGTTTGTGGTATTTAACAAACAATATATTGCAATGTCAAAATCATACATTATCATAACGTATTTTATAAAATGTTTATAATCGATCTAAGGAACTGGTCAGTTATATATTTTGTGACGCATTAAATTGGCTGATAGCGCGAGCCGTTTTCCCCGTGACTAATCTCGATTGATAGTTACTATATGATCGCCGATTTATTTGGCTGCACTTCAAACGTTACATATTTTTATTGCCCGGAATTCTACATTGGTGTATATTCTTTATACATTTTGTTTTACGGCCCTCTTGGGTTCTTCGGGGGTTCATGTACCGCAGAATGATATAAAATGTTAACTTTAATTTTTTCATCATCATCGTAAAGCGATAGACTATTGAACTTAGGTCTCTTCCAAGAGTCAATCATGTGTAATTCTAATTTGAAGCGGATACACTTATACCTGAACTACTACTGCAGCTTGCGAGAAGAAAATTTTAAATATTTTTATTTACAATTTTTAATTCTGATTATATTCAAAATTAGTTCTTGTATTCTATGAAAATGTAATAGCAACCGCAAGATATTTATGAAAAATATATAGGGTTCTAATCAAATTGAATTATATATATGCAAAAAAAAAAATCATAAAAAATTGTGTAATATAGGTTACATGCTTCATTAGCCATGTGTACAGGTGGAGACTGCCCCAGCACCTCTACAGGCAATCCCCTTGGTCAGACACTAGGGTCTGATATATTAGAACAAGAACTGGGTGAGATATATGTGATTAGCATAATACATACGTTTATGTACTGTTGAAGTTGTTTTTGTCTATCAGAATGAAGTTTGTCGTTTGTTGCTATTAACAACCACGATTAATATACCTCTATATCGCATTAATTTCTTTTCATTCTGCATGAATCAATACTCTTAATTTTGTTATATGTAAAACATGAAAAACAAAGCATGGCCAATAAGCCCAAGGTGCGCGCTCGAAATAAACTTCTAAATAAAAATCTATTCTAAGTCGAACACTCTCAGTTCATGTTAATAAATACGAGCTTCCCGACACAATTGGCTAAAAGCGAGTTGGTATTTTGAAGGCGTCTAATAATAAACCTGAAAGTGTTTATAACTTTCTCTGGAAACCGTGGATGCGTCCCGCTTTGGGTTCCGCATTCCGAATCACTCGAAATCCTATTTGTATAACAGAACAAAATATTGTATTTTAATTATAAAAAAGTACATATTACATTTAATTTGAAACACATTGCACAGGAAAAAAAGGATAATCTTCATAAAGAAATAAATATATTTTTTTTAATTATAACTGACGGCAATCTCAACGGAATAACCAGGTACATAAAAAATACTGGATCAAAATAAGTTCAATATAGACACACAGAGTTCATAGATACAAGCCATAATGTTTTGAAATAATTTTTTTCGTCACGGTTTAATAAAACAGTTGTAGGATGTAAAATAATAATGGTTATGAAAATGTGCATCGTATATTTATGAGACCGGTAGCCGTTAAAAGCAGTCATAAATCTATGAATTATTATTCCCACTCTCTACTCAACCGACATCATGTATATATGCAATAAATCTTCTGTGAGGTCATTTGGTGCACTGCACTGCAGATGTAAGACAGTACATCTGCCTTAAACTCGTTCATGGGAATAAACGTCTATCGTGAATTCTAAAGTAAAGGAATATGTTTATAATTCTGCGAAAGTAACGACCCGTAGCTTAATCAATTACAAATTTAAAATTTTGACTAAGTTTTTTATATTTTTTAACAAAGTTTTGAAGAGCAGTTTACATAATAAAGATAACATACTGAGATCTATCCAAGAATTTTTAGTGAATATAGTTGAAAATCAATATAATACGTACAATATATGTGCCCATAAAAATGAGGCGTCTTTTAGAATGTTTACAATACCACATAGCTCCCATCACGTTGGTACATAAGACGTTACGTTCGACTAAGTAATTTCACTAAAGCTATTCACATCGGAATAAAGGTTTAACTCACAAAATGCCTGCAGAAATAACAGTATGGAAAATTCTTCAATAGTCACTAAGTAATTTAAACACACATCGCCAGTCTAATGGATTATTTGTTAGATGAAAATAGTTTTTCTTAATATCGTCTGATTGAACGCATGATTATTTTTTCTATTTAAATAAATATATAATTATTAGTTTTATGATACGTATAATTAGTATGTTCGTGGTGGTTTTTATTTAATATTATTATATAACTAATATACTTATAATAATAATTTTATAAGGCATAATATGTTCTTTATCAGTATTTATTAACACTAACATGGCGTTCGTGTAATACTTCACGCCAGTTGTTTACACAATTAATTTAATAAATTGCTAAAAATTTTGAATTGTCAAGGTCATATTAATCCACGACAACCTTGATATTGCCCTGTCTGAGCTAAATATTTTTAGCCACACTCTAGAACATGCGATATTAGAGAATTAATGCGCGGATTAATTAATTTTCAATAAATGTAAACAAATCCTATAGTCAATTGCAAATGTTTTTTGGTAAATCAACAATTCTAGTCCAAAAATCTATTTAGGCTTTTATTTTTCCTTGTGTTTATACAGTAATCAATATATAGCAAAATTAGAAATAATAAAAAACAACTAATTTCTATAATTCTTAAAGTAAAAGAAATTTCAAATACTTATTTTATGAATCCATGCACATATAACAAAAAAAAAGTAATTTATTTTTCTCCATCGAAACCTGGCAGATGTACTGCTGGTGTATTCTATATTTTTATTATAATATTTGATGCCAAAAGAAAATTAAAGCATTTCTCACGTATATATACATTTGCTAATATAAAATTTCATTCAATCGGAATATTTTTCACAATTATCTTTACATTTATCGAGCACAGCTATAATTAGTTTGCAAATATATATAGTCTGTTATAATTTTTATTATATAACATTTATCATCCATTTCAGACCAGAGATAATTCTATCGAAATAGGCCTAGTCGTTTCGGTGTTAATATTGTGTAAGCATTCATATAAATTAAATGAAACGCTGTTATTTAATATTACAAATTAAACTTCAATTTTAGTAATATGTATGGAATTGGATTTAGATTCAATCTGACATAATATGCACATATTTATGCCTAATTGGAACGAAACTACATTATCTAATATAACAATTAATATATTTTTTATGTAGCAAAAAATGCATTAAACTTCTCAGCTTTTATTTAATATAATGAATGTTTGAAGGATATTTATACCGATTATCAGGGTTGCAAGTTTCTAACAGTTAAATATACAACCATATGTTACACTAATTATCTAAACAGCTGGCACCTAGTATTTAATATTTTGTTTGCCATGTTTTCTTAGATATAAAATAAACTACACTAAATTAAATTATTAGTAAATATATAAGGACATGTGATAGTTTCGATGATAATTTTATTTAATTTGACATCGGTCGTCGTCATTGACGAAAACCTACTATTACTTAATTATAAACTTCAATTAAACTAGTTTTAAGAACGATCTACAAAATTAAGTAATGTTTATAAAAGCCGAACATCACTTCTAATAATATATAATAAAAATTTCTTTATAGTAATATGCGTTCAACTTTTTAATTTTTGTTTTGTTGTTTCTAGCAACAGTGTTTTATGCTTTTTTTGCTAAACAGGAAATTTAAGAACACAACAATGCACCAAATTGTCACAGAAGCCGAGAGAAGTCCATTAGAAACTGTCCGTAAATCTAGTGTTAAGATAAGTTTAGAATACCCGAATATTTATATGATGATATTTTTGCAGAGCAATCGACGGTCTACGGACTGTTTAAAAAGACCGGTAGATTCACACCACCGGCCCGATCCATTCCTCGATTCAGGAAATATACCATCGAAGACTTTCAATTTATCAAGGTGTTAGGCAAGGGTAGTTTTGGAAAGGTAAGATATAGTTTAAGCATTAGAATATATCCAACAATCTTAATGAAAAGACTATAAAAGAATGTATATATATTCGAAATCAAAATGTAATTGAAATTATAAGTTGTAACGAAATGATGTGGATATGTGATGAAGTATACCGCGAAAATATTGACTTTTTAACGCCCGATCGCCATTAATTGTAAAACACGCTCGCCTGGAAAACTCTGTCCCTTCACATATGGATAAAGTAAATTAAAACAATGTTATTATTAAGTTAGATAGACAATATAAAGGCTGTAGCTGGCTAGGCGGGTTTGACAAAATCCTCACACATCTAAAACTTCCGAAACTGCAACCACGTATTTCCATGCTATACGGTTTACAATTAATCTTAACATTGTTTATTATATACTAATTCATAAATCACAAAGGTGCCACACATCTTTTCTTTCTTAGTTTTAAACATACGCAACAATAACTATATATCAGAGCATATTGCATTCATCATCTTACCATGATACATCTCGTTTCACAAGTAATTTTACTATCTACAGTGCCTTTCAAATGAACGTAGTAATATTTTCACACAACTGCTTAGCAGGAAAAGGATGGTGCATTAGTACCATCTACACCACAATTACTTTATTATATTTACTAGAGCCCCTCATTTGAATTTATAAAAGCTATTACTATGATTATTTTAAAATGAAATATTACATCGTAATCGTAAGATAGAATATGACGTATGGGATAAGCGTCTTTTTATCTTTTTTACTTATTTAATGTTGCAATGCTCTTTCTATGCCATCATAGAACTTCTCAAACGTCCGCAAAGGGTCGTTATCTGCCACGTTTAGATAAGTTCTTGATAATCTGGACTATTAAAAAAAATTAAATATATTTCAACACAAAATTATTTTTGCTTATATTTTAAAATACAAATATAAATAGTCAGTTCTGTAAGTGCCGATACGTGTTGCCAGTTATAGACCTCATTGCGATTGCCAGCGGCTCCTCTTGCTCGTAACTGGGTCATCGAGAACCACAACACCCAGCGTTGTTAAAAAGAAATAATGCATCATAATCATCACTTCACCGTATATATCTCTAAAAATGTGGAGGGAAACAATGTAAAATATTCTGTAATATAATTACAAATTGCTTTTTTTTTTGCTTAATAGTAATTAATAGTATTCATATCTTGATCTTATCACGTGGAATTAATTTTTGTGATCACTTTACCTAGTCTATAGTGAGTAATAGATGTAGAACGTATTTATAAATTTTCTTAATTATAATCAGTTCGCAATAGTTTGTTTTGTCCATGTGAAAATAAATAACCAGGAATGGATACTTCTTTTTATGCAACAATACGCCCAGCCGAAGAAGACTTTCTCTGATGATAAATAAAACGCTTGCCCTTAACAATATGTCGCCAGTAAGAATATTTATATGGCACAGATTTTTATATCGTCTACATTGAGCGTGTCACCTTGAGACAAAACATATTTTTTTTTCGCATCTTTCCCTTACGGCTATTCCTTTTTCTTTCAGTGTTTAATTTTGAGCTTTAAGTATATAAACTGCTAATTGAATTTGACTTTATTATATGCTTGTGATGAACTGGATATATTTTAGAAATTTGAGGCACAAATTTATGAGACATAAAATATTACTTCTTTAACTTTTCTAGCTTATCTTTACATCTGAAAAAAAGTAGTATTTGCACATTACAGTGTAGCGGCATAAATTTATGCAGCGGTGATACTTACCTAGTTGATCACCAGAAAAAGACACCCGCCCGTTAACAATAAAAATTAGAGTGTGCTTATAGTAATTTCACTAAAAAATTTAGTTTCATGTAGACAATGTAGGATGATACAAATACATGATTGTATAAATAGCAGAAGTTAAAGTCATACATCCTACCATAAACTATTGTTAAAATGAAAATAATTTTGTTGAATTTTGTGCAGGTCTTTTTACGTTGTATAAGTTTATTTATATTTTTATTCGACGAAAAATCCTTCTCAGGAATAGCTAACGCACGTATAAACTATTCTTACATCACTGATCAAGCGAATGACGTAACAAAGTGTATAAAATAAGATTGCATTTGTAGAATCGAAGCTTCTGGATGTTTTCCTACCGTCATGTCATTTTAATCGACCTTTTGTAAAGTTTCAAAAAAATGAAAATTATATATTTATGCGAAAACGTACTAAAAATAAATACGCAAAAAATGTAACAAGCGAATTTGGCAAGACAACTGGCCATCGGTATAGGACCAGATAGATAAATGTCGGAGACGGTATATTAACACGAAACTGAGGAGATGAGTTGCTGTGTTGAGAGATACGTTCATAAAACGCAGCGGTGACAAACATCGCGATTTGAAAACAATATGTCAGAGGCCACACGTAAATTTAATGATGTTTTTTTCAACCTTAATGTTTTAAAAAATACATTACCTACAATAAAGAAATCATGTTTTTCTTTAATATTACATCTGTAGTAAGAAAACTTAATGATAAAATATAGTAATCATAAAACTGTCAACAAGTACACTAAATTTGAATTCACTTGGAAACTATGTCATCTCGTAACGAAGTTATCTTGAAAATAGAGTTAACTTATTTATTAAAATATGGGCCACTGGATAAAATTTCTGGCCTTATTTTATTTAATTGCATAGACTGAGATTTTCTTCGGAAACTAAAAACATTTATAAATTAGATTTGTCATTAGCAAATTTGATAATCAATTCATTGTTAAACAGCAGTTAGCAGCTGTGAGTTCTGCCATTCGTTTATAGTATCAATTGTAGTTTGACAATGAAAGCACAAACTTAGAAAATTAATAAAAAATAGCATATTTGTCGACGGAATATTAAGGCAAATTATTGATGAAATAAAAATGTTTATAAATTTTAATATGATGCTCATTAACAAGATTGATTAAAATTTATTCACTTCAACCGAAACATTATCTCCATGTCAGATGTTAAAAATTTAAAGAGTATGTTTTTGAATGAATTTCTATATGACATTGCTGTGAACTGTGCGTTAATTTATGAATTAGTAAAATTGTACCATACTTTCTAATGATTCATAATTAATAGAATATATATATACATAAATTTATAAATGCGAGCATCGTATTCGCTGCTTCCGCGACTTACCGAGAAATGTCAAATTATCTATTTATATTTTGCGTCCAGAGTTCAATGAACTTAATGCGAACTAGGCGTAGCATTAATGCAACTATATGATTACGTATATACATAATTTAGTCAATTCTTACAACTGTAATATAATTAAACAGAAATATATTTCAATTGCTTCCATGACATTGTGGTTAAGCGTTTGCCTCATTATATAAAGGTACATGATTTGATCCCGGAGCTATATTAGTATTGTAGTTCCAGTGGTAATTTTTTTAGTCCCACCTTGCCAGCTACCATTCGTAATGACATATAAGAGTCAGTGAATTTTGCGAGAATACGCCTCACCATCTGTAATTTCAAAATGGCTTAACATCATGTGAAAATTAAATGGTATGCGTTGCATATCTTCAGATACAACCATAATCACTATTATATTGTTTGTGTGCTATACGGATAATGAATATTTAAACGAGTCTGATGTTTAAATATTCATTAAAATACTAAACGCAAAAGCATTGTTTTTCGCGATCACAGTAGTGTCTGTTTTATAAGAGGTGTGTAAAAATATCTTTAGTTATAATAACAGACATACTTTTTCTTGTGATTTATTTATGATTGTAGGTAACGCACACACATGACGCGTCACATGACTCGTCAAACTTTATTTTGTAAATGTTATAAATTATTTATA
Source organism: Pharmacophagus antenor (assembly GCA_018245475.1). Classification (NCBI taxonomy): domain Eukaryota; kingdom Metazoa; phylum Arthropoda; class Insecta; order Lepidoptera; family Papilionidae; genus Pharmacophagus; species Pharmacophagus antenor. The sequence continues at coordinate 8,411 of DWQX01001489.1, read as the reverse complement.
ATGTCCGATTATACGGTGTGATTCATTCAACGGATCACTAAATTCTGAAAGAACCAATAGCATTTACTTTAAGGTAAATGAAATCATAAAGTTGTAGTATTATTTCTTTTGTCAATAACTGTCGAAACATAGTTAATTGTGATAGAAACGTACCTAATTATTATGTATATTATGTAAGAAACAAGGTTTTAATTAAAAAAAATCATAAAAGCCGTTTTAAATTAATAATAAAATATGACAGAATTTTCAAAGCATAACAACGTAATAAAGGCGATTTGGGTAAACCAATACACCCTTCACGGTTAGGGAGGTCTATATAGACTTAGAAACCTTGAAACGCCACAAAACATCTTTAAATGTGTTTTTTTGTGGATGAAATGAAAATTATATAAATGCTCGTTGCGAGAACAAAGAATACATTTTTTTAATAAAAGAATATTGACAAGCGAACAAACTACTCACGTAAATGATAACTGTCGCGGATCGATAGCCGGAAAACCTGGAAAATTGTAGTTGCATTGCCTACCTTTGGGAAAAGAATAAAACTTTTTTGAAATTGTGGTAAGAAATTATGTTTCAAACCCATAGAGGAAGATACCATTGTCTCCATTTCCATTTCCCACTTATTCGTAAGTGTGATTAAACGCAAATGACTTTGATAATGTTGGTGATTTAATTAAATTAAACATTATAAAAATATCTTTCCGTTAAGGATACAAAGTATCGTAGATACGACGTGGTTGAACTCTTTAAATCGTTTTATATACATTATACTTTTATTGCCTAAAACTGTCAAGTGACAAGTTTTAGTGTGTAAATAATGATTTAGCTGTTTAGTTGCAAGTCATCTGGTTGACTTACGAGTCGTCTTGGCATATGTACCGATACGTATCAGCGACAGTGTGCGGTACAGTAGAGACGATGCGCTCCCCGAAAACTATGGCACATTGCCCGCCGCGGTTCACCTGCCGCACTATCTCTTTCCTGGCCGTTACGTCTGTCATTCTATTCGCGATCTTGACATCACTAAACATTTCTGATTAGCAAACACGGCACGTGTCCCTCCGGGATATTATAATTATAACATGTTCGCAATATTTCTCGCCTGTCTATATTTATATAGCGATTAGGAAATTATTTATTTATATAATAAAACACTCAGCTTAGCTTAGCACATAGGTTACATAGTTACCAAAAAAATTATAATGAGGAGGACCGACAAGATCGCATAATTAAAAAAGCAAATATGGTATATTTGTTGCGAGCTTTCTACTCTTTAACTTAAATACACAAAACCTTTTTTAAATAATTACGTTAAAAATAATTATCTGATAAAACGGAGACTCGGTTAACGTGATACCCTTTTATAAACACATTAGCGTTGAAAAAGTTATAAAATTTTTAAGATTGAAGTAGGAAATTTTTCAACAAAACACTTTATTCTTCCTGTTAGCACAGTGTTTACTGAGAACCGGAGACTTGCTTGTAGGACAAACCCAAACCAAACACATAAATACATCTATATAATGAAAAACCATTGTAGGACTTAATTTTCCTCTTTTTTACAGTTGTGGTCGTGTTAAGACTGTACCGATTATAATGTATTTTATATATATTATATATTTATAGTGTATAAATTATTTGTTTATAAACATTACATTGTACATTATTGCTTTAATAGAGTTTGCTGGGATTTTCGGTTTATATGGTAATACCGCCACTCCTGAAACCACCATGGCTTAACAGTATAACAAGAGTATAGGAAATGCAGTAACTAATTTTCGTGAGACGAAGGAAGTTGGATACAGTCGATACGTGAAATGAGAATACAACTTATTCCACTTGAAATGACGTTGTTTCCTTAATATTTAGCTGCAATCCTTTAACAACTACTTTTTAATTACAATAATATGAAAACAATATTTAACGTATATCGTTTACCAAATACATAGTTTAACAGCAAATGATATTGTGGATATACATGTATTTATCTTATATATATGTAGCTGCTGGGAATATGCTATAACAGAATATTTCTTCGTATTCCATAAGTACTAATTCTGCGCATTCGACTAACAAAATTTCAATGCTGAATTGTAGCAGTAATGACAGGCTACATAAATAAATTAACAGATGTAATATTTTAAAATACAAAACCATACAGACAAGTTGGTAATATAATCCTGTGCATCAGTGAAACTGGCTTGCAACCAGTACAGTATTGCAAATAGGTTAATATTATTTATTTCTAAACAAATAGTACGTCTAGTGCAACATGCTTTTAGCTTCATTATAATTTATTATTAAAATAAACTATCGCTTACAAATCTTGTCAGCAGTGTTGTAATTTGTGCAAATATGTTTAAATTAACGTTGCCAATTAGAGAAAAAAATTACTCCCTAGTAATAACTCACGTCTCTATGTATTTTCGGGACATAATTAGCAATCAATACATAAAACTAAATAAGCTTCAAATAAGTTTGCACGTACCCGCCGAACGAAAAGCTTCGCGCAGAATATGCTAGACAATAATATTTAATAAACAATTAATAACAATATAGGTAGCGTAATAAGTATTGAGCGTAAAGCACATCTGTTCTTTTATATTTCCAGGTTTTACTTGCAGAGCTGAGAGATACCGAATACTACTATGCCGTTAAGTGTTTGAAAAAGGACGTCGTTCTAGAAGATGACGATGTCGAATGCACTTTGATAGAGAGAAAAGTCCTCGCGTTGGGAACGAACCACCCATACTTATGTCACCTGTTCGCAACATTTCAGACCGATGTAAGTATGATTAAGTTAAATTAAATATTACATTAAAATTTTTGATTCGATAAAATTAGATTTTTTATTTATAATTCTCGAACTAATGAGGTCTAGTACCTTATTGTTAATAATATTTTCTGTATTGTTTTACCACATATTTAAAAATAGTCGATTGGTGTGAACTTATAACATTTGTAATATTCAACAATTTATTCCTTGAATACTGTGGGCGCTTATAGACGCTCGGCATAGATTACCTTTCTGATCCTGATTGTCAGATATTTATAATAATTCGGTTCAGACAAATAAATAATATTGTTGTAATATTATGGAGTGTAGTTTTTTGATTGTACATTTTCACAAAAATTCATGTATCTACACATAAGTTACACATCGTTACTTAATTCCTTTCCTATGGTACGATCGGTATGTATCAAAGTATGTCGTAATCGGTATGTATCAAAGTATGTCGTAGTCAAGAGGTTAACAGAAAATAACTTAGGGACTTGAATATAGCAATACATTATTTCGTCATTTTTAAAATCTTCTGTTAAAATTAATTTTCCATTATCTTGATTGGTGCGATAATTATTTTACATATAAAACCTTTCTTATTTCTAGTCTCATTTATTCTTCGTAATGGAGTATTTGAACGGTGGCGATTTAATGTTCCACATACAGCAAAGTGGACGGTTCCCAGAACCCCGTGCACGATTTTATGCTGCCGAAATCGTTTCCGGGCTCAAATTTCTCCACAAACGTGGTATAATATACAGGTAAATTATTAAGGGTGTTTCATAAAAGAGATTTAATAGTAGTGTTTCTCTCGCAGACGACTGTCTATGTGGGTACTTAATTCTGCCTTTTTTGTTGTGGTTTGCAAATTTTGTCGTATCCGTGGAGAAACAGTTCATTAACTCCTTGAATTGCAATTTATTTTCAGTTAGCTCTCCTCACGAAGATAATTTAATTTTTTTTAATTTTAAGAGCAAGTGTTGATATACACACACGTTTATGTGGCTTAAATAATTTATTATTAAAAATAACCATTTTCAAAAAATATTATTAATAATTACATTTCTCTCACACATTTATATATATAAAAAAAATATATATAAGACTGAATATAATGCAACATAGAGTTACATTTTCAGAGATTTAAAACTCGACAACATTTTACTGGACTTCGATGGACATGTCCGCATCGCTGACTTCGGAATGTGCAAGCTGCAGATTTATTTGGACAAAACCGCGGACACTTTTTGCGGTACTCCCGATTATATGGCACCTGAGGTAATTTAATGTATCCATTCAAGATCTTTAAATGTTTTGTGTGGAAATCTTGTAAAGAAATTTGGAATGCAGGGACAATTTAAAAATTATGCGGAAATTTTACGATATTCCCCACGGCGATACAAAAACTGCGGATACTTTCTTTCATCGCTCCAGTTTCTAATATTTAAAGCCTCCTTTTAAAACCAAAAATTAATGTTTATATAAGTAAGAATTTGTACAAAGAAATAGTGTACAGCAGTAGATAAATCTGTGAATCGAAAAACCTTAATGTTAAGATTGATAATATTTCTAAGGTTTTATCACTTTTCCAAAAGTAGACAAATTTAAATTATGTTAAAATAATAAGCCAGTATTTAATTTCAGATAATAAAAGGTTTGAAATACAACCAGACGGTGGATTGGTGGTCATTCGGTGTACTACTGTACGAAATGTTGATTGGTCAGAGTCCGTTTAGCGGTTGCGATGAAGACGAGTTGTTTTGGTCAATTTGCAACGAAATGCCGTCCTATCCGCGCTTCCTGTCACAAGAGGCTCTTAGCATACTTACCAGGGTAAGTACATTAATAAGCACAATGTATTATGTATTTAATGTGTTACTAAATTCTCATTACATTCTCTGATGGTGTTTAACACTTTCATCATTGGTTCTTACAGTGATTCTGTGCAATTTATAACCGTAGTTAAATTTGTAAAACCAATAATGTCATATAATTTTTTAACGGTTTTGGACTAATACTAGAGAACGATTTCACCGGATGTTAAGTGACAATGAGACCGTAAATGGTCAAGCTTGTTTGCGTCGTTCGCTGCTGGCTTTCATGTACATGCCTGCCGATTATGGCGGCAGATTAACACTGAAGGTGGTAGCTAGCCAGGCGAGTTCGAAAAACCCGATCATCATCCAGTCTTCACTACTCCTGCCGTCCAGGAAATCCTCGTCAGAAGGCAAGCGTATATTGATCGATTGGTACGATAACCTCGATGTGCAGTTGCTGGACAAAGACGCGCGGTCGCGACTGGGCGGAGCGGAGTGCATGCACGGCGATATCCGCGACCAAGACTTCTTCCATTCGGTCGCCTGGGACCGGCTCGAGCGCAGGGAACTCGAGGCACCCTTCAAACCGCGAGTGGTATGTACAGTATACATTAAATGCACATATTCAATTTCAAAATATGCTTGCGCCTTAGGTCGTCCGTTAATTACTACTTTCTTTTTTTACGTGGGGGAAATGCCTTCGCATACCTGCCTTCGCGGAGACAAGGGCAGGTTATGTCGGACTTGCACCGACCAAAACCACCACGGTTCTCCATCTTCCGCCTATCGCGAGGTCATGGGGAAGCTATTGCATACTTCCGAGGCTTCGCCGGCGATGCCCACTCACACAGAGCAGGCCCCTCTCGGGCCTTTCAAGGCCCACACCCTGTCGATGGTCGACGGGACGGAGAACGTGACCCGTCAACCCCATTTCGGGGACCGTAATTAACTACTTAAAATTTATTAATCCTGACACGACAATGTCTTTTATTCTTCTAGAAATCTCCAATCCAGACTAGATAATATGTAAAATTTATTACTTTATTTAAAAAGAAATATTTATTAAATTTTCAGCGGCATCCTCTGGACACTCAGTATTTTGACCGCACGTTCACTGGCGAGCGGCCGCGACTCACCGCCGTGGAGCCGCACGTGCTGCGTTCTATGGATCAAGAGCCTTTCAGAGGATTCTCATACACCAACCCGAACGCAACGGATCGATAAACTGGAACGATATTATTCATGTATTCCTTGACAATACAATGTTTGATCGACTAAATGAAAATGAAGTCCACAAAATTTTTTGACATATGAGTCAAATTTGGAGTTGTTAAAAAATAGGACTTGCTAAGCAAAGAGAATAATTACTATTTTATTGAATTTTTGATGTCGCATCATTATCATATGGTGCTCTCGAAAAAGTAAAATCGGCGTAAGCTAAACTTAGTAATCTTATTGATGAAGTCCATGCAAGATTTGGAGAAATAGAATGCGAAAAAATTTAAATACCACATATTAATTAAACATCATTGATATTCTAAAACGGAATGTCAATCATTGTGTCTGGTACACAAATAAATTTCATATCTTATTTCTGAGTTTTCTATCGTTATAGCAATCGCCAAAAATCCTTACAATTTTTAAGAGTATTATGACATATAATATGATATAGATAACCTGTAAGAAGACCTATTAAGAAATTATCTTATAAATATCAGAGAAAATGGCATGCAAGTGTTTTATTTTCTTTACGGCTGGGCCGAAAAATAATTTTGATACTTGATTTCTTCTATGATTTTCAGGTTTCAAGATAATCGTTAAAATAGCATTATAAAGTAAGATGTCTTTACTACAAATTTTTAACATGCCCTTGACACGGACGCTTTACTGAAGATTTATTTATGTAATATAAATTTGATAGATATTAATAAATACCATTGAAGTTTAATTAATAGTAATAATATTGTAAATAATAAATTAGCTCTGTATTCCGAATGTAGTACATCCAGAATTTAATTATTTTTCGTATTGTATATCGTTTTAATAAATACACTGTGAATATTTCATGTAATTTTATTTTTTCAGATATCATTTTACACAACGTCAAGGTGAAGTGTGCCCACCGTTTAAAATTGAGGTACAAATTGTGATTACAGACAACATTTGAGGTTAAATGTTTGATTTAATTTTGTCTTCCTAAAATGTAATTTTAGTGATGATTACTAATTTGTATTACTATACATAATATATCATAAAGAAAAAATGTATACAGCATTGATTGTAATGATTTAATATTTAAGTTCTGATTAGTTTTCAAATTACAAATTAATTTATTTAATTTACAAATTACCCTTACCTCTTAAAAAAATATTTTTTGATTACTCCTCATTATGCGACAAAATAATTTTTAAAAGCATAAAGTTCGTCAAAATAAATAAATAATGCATCTCTTTAGTTTCAAATATTTCTAACCCCTTGATAGCTCGATCTTTCGCCGCGTTATCAACTAAATCTTTAACGTTAAACTGCAAGATTGGATAGTTTACATTGAAATTTTTGTGTGGACTGTAAATAATAATCTGAAAAAAAAAATTTTTTTGTAGGGTATTCAGATTTAATATTAATAAAACAAAAAAAATATGCTTTTATTTAGGATTCAAAGAAAAAAAAGTATTTTAGTTAAAATTACATAAATACTAAATTTAAAGTAATGTAATTTAGTTGCGTTACTCCTCTGTTACTGAAGATCGAGATATTTATCTGTGATTTGTTTATTTAACGATTTTTATTTTTGATCACTGATGTATCGCTGTTTAAAAATTATTCTAAATGGGCTAACGCCTGACCTTGACTTCACCTGATATTAAAGTCGTACATGGTGAAGCGTGTTCGCCCAAAATAATTTTTACTCTCACATGTATTATATATTTCCGGTACGTATCGGAAATATACATTAACATGGACTTAAATAGAAGCCATTTACTTTTACGTGTATTATATTAAAGTCCATGAGCTACCGGACAAGGCATACAAACACATATTAGCTTGCACACCCCGCTAACAGACGGAGTCAACAGCACCATATCCGAATAACTGATATAATTCATGCTTATGACCTCTGTATAACAACCAAAGGTGGTGCTATTTTGAGCTCGCCTATGAGCTTGTTAACAAACAGGTTAAAGAGACTGAAAGAAGTTATGTGCTGTCTCACACACCACTACAAGCCATACATCTTAAACTAAGCTCCTGCCCACTTGATCATATTTTTGGCTTACCATACCTATATTGCAATGTAAAAGATTTATTCAGTGGTGCCAACCTTTTCGGCATTTACAGAATCACCAAACCCATCTCAATAGCTGTGTGTAGGTCTATACACATACACAACTATATTATTCTGTAATACAAGAAGAATTGTACTCACGTTTCCGTCATCGTATCCCAAGAAGATTATTTCTTCGTATGGTAATACGGAAGTCAGTCCCGGACACTCTAATACCACCTCAGAGTCTCTTAGTGGTATCACATTAATGTGTTTCAAACCCTCTTTCTTTGGCACTGGAAAGAAGGGCAGGTTCAATCAGAGTTTATATTTTATGATAAATGTTTGGACATGCCAAATTTGTAAATATATTTAAAGGCCTTTGTAAAAAGTAGGTGCTACTTTTTTTTTTCTGTACAAGGATTATGAGTATTGGAGGTAATAATTTTTATTTTAATCGACAACTAGAATTAGATTCTCTATTCGACACTTAACTGATTGTGTTCCCTTTTATTATTTGACCTCACAACTTTTTGTTTTGTAG